>LZPO01097856.1:30859-47259 GCA_001675575.1 Neotoma lepida
AAAAAAAAATCGAAAAAACCTCTGGCAGATATATCAGCTGCTCAAGCTCAGGCCATGCCAGTAGGAAGAACAGAGACCCATGCTGGACCAAAGACCATGCTAGCTGCCAGAAGTCCAGGCACCAACACTGATGGAGACTCCTTGCTGGATCAGAGTTCGTGATGGCCAACAGGTATACAGATCACAAAGACCAGAGACCAACGAGGAAACAGAAACCAAGGAACAAAATGCCCATTCAAATAAATAAATAAATAAATAAAATAAAACTCATAAATTCGCACCTAAACGTAAATTCATCCCAAACCCAGATGCCTAGACACCAGCATAAGAATATAATCAATAACAGCCAGGGCAATATGTTACCAGTAGAGCACAGCTATCCTACAACAAGCCCTGAATGTCTCAACATAACTGAAGCACAGGAAAATGACCTTAAAAGCAACTTTATAAAGACGATAGAGGTCCTTAAAGAGGAAATGAATAAATTCCTAAAGAAAACACAAACAAACAATGGGCGGAAATGAAGAAATCCCTTAAAGAAATACAGTAAAACACAAACAATGGGAGGAAACAAAATCATTAAAGAAAGCCAGGAAAAATGAACAGGTGAAGGAAATGAATAAAACTGTTCAAGACCTGAAAATGGAAATAGAAGCAATAGACAAAACACAAAATGAGGAATCTGGAGATAGAAAAATCAAAGTAAACAAACAGGAACTACAGACACAAGCTTCACCAACAGAGTGTCAGAGAAGGAAGATAGAATCTCAGAAGTGTTAGATACAATAGAAGAAATTGATGCAGTGGTCAAAAAATAATGTTAAATCTAAAAACCTCCTGACACAAAACATCCAGAAAATCTGAGACAATTTGAAAAGACCAAATCTAAGAATAATAAAGTAGGATAAGGAGAAGATTCCCAGATCAAAGGCATAGAAAATATATTCAACAAAATCACAGAAGAAAATTGTCCTAACCTCAGAAAGGAGATACCTATAGAAATATAAGAAGCTTACAGAACACCAAATAAATTGGACCAGAAGAGCAATTACCCTAAACATATAATAATAAAACACTAAACACAGAGAACAAAAAAAAAAGGATATTAAAATCTGTAAGGGAAAAAGGCCAAGTAATACACAGGCAGGCCTATTAGAATTACACCTGACTTCTCAACAAAGATTCTTATATTCAGAAGAGCCTACACAGGAGTGCTGAAGACTCTAAGATGCCACAGAAGCCAGCCTAGACTACTATACACAGCAAAACTTTCAATAACCATAGATGAAAAAATAAGATATTCTATGACCAAGTAAAATAAAACAATATCTCTCCACAAATCCAGCCCTACAGAAGGTATTAGAATGAAAACTCCTAAACAAGACAATTCCAGCCCTGAAAACACAGAAAATAAATAATCTCACACCAACAAACCAAAAGAAGGGAAGCACACACATACACACATGCACACACACACATGCACATACACACAAACACACACAACAGGAACTAACAATCATTGGTCATTGATATCTCTCAACATCAATGGATTCAATTCTCCATTAAAAAGACAAAGGCTAACAGAATGAATATGAAAACAGGATGCATCCTTCTGCTATATACAAGAAATACACCTCAACCTCAAAGATAGATATTACTTCAGAGTCAAAGGTTAGAAAATGATTTTACAAGCAAGTAGATCCAAGAAGCAAAATGGTATTTTAATATCTAATAAACAGACTTCAAACCAAAATTGATCAAAATAGATTGGGAAGGGCACTTGATACTCACACAAAGAAAAATCCACCAAGCTGATATCTCAATTCTTATCATCTATGTCCCAAAGTAAGGGCACCCACAATTGTAAAAGAAACATTACTAAAGCTTAAATCACACATCAGACTGCATGTATTAATAGCGAAGACTTCAGCACCACATTCTCACCAATGGACAGGTCATCCAGACAATAACTAGACAGAGAACTAATGGAGCTAACAGTTATCATGTACCAAATAGACCTAACAGATATCTACAGAACATTTCACTCAAACACCAAAGAAACTGCCTTCCTCTCAGCATCTCATGGAACTTTCTCCAACACTGACCACATACTTGGTCACAAAGCAAATCTCAACAGATACAAAAAAAAATTTAAATAACCTCATTCATCCTATTAGACCACCACAGATTATATAGCCAGATTTCAAAAACAACAGAAATAAGAGAAAGCCTATAAACTCATGGGAACTGAACAACTCGCTACTAAATGACTACTGAGTCAAGTAAGAAACAAAGCAAGAAATTAAAGACTTCCTAGAATTAAACAAAATTTAATGCACAATATACCCAGACTTATAGGACACAATGAAAGCAATAGGAAAAGAAAAGTTGATAGCACTAAGTGCCTTCATAAAAAAATCAGAGAGATATCACACTAGCAACTTAAGAGTACACCTGAAAGTGCTAGAAGAAAAAGAGGCAAACACCCAAGGGTGTAGATGGCAGGAAATAATAAAACTAAAGGCTGAAATAAATAAAATAGAAAAAGAACAATAAAAAGAATCAATGAAACAAAGACTTGATTCTTTGAGAAACTCAACAAAAAGGACAAACCCATATACAAACTAACTAAAAGACACAGAGAGAGAGAGAATACCAAAATTAACAAAATCAGAAATAAAAAGGTGAATATAAGAACAGACTCTGAGGAAATCCAAAGAATCATTACTTTATATGTCAAAATCCTGTACTTCAAAAAAAATGGAAAATCTAAAAGAAATGGACAATTTTCTTGATAGATACCACTTACTAAAGTTAAATCAAGATCAGATAAATAATTTAAATAGATCTATTACCCCTAAGGAAACAGTCATTAAAAGTCTCCCAACCAAAAACGTCAGGGCCAGAGTTTCAAAGAAGAGCTAATATCAGTGCTTCTCAAAGTATTCCACAACACAGAAATAGAAGGAACATTGCCAAATTCAGTTTATGAGGCCACAGTCACCTTGATACCCAAACCACACAAAGACTCAACAAAGAAAGAGAATTTCAGACCAATTTCCCTCATGAACATTGATGCAAAAATACTCAATAAAATACTTGAATCCAAACCAAATCCAAGAACAGATTGAAAAGATCATCCACCGTGATCAAGTAGGCTTCATCTTGGCAATGCACAGATGGTTCAACTAAAACCTTTCAATGTGATACACCATACAAAAAAATTGAAAGAAAAATAAAAAAAATCACGTGATCATCTCATTAGCATCTGAAAAAGCCTTTGACAAAATTCAACACCCCTTCAGGATGAAAGTCTTGGAGATATGAGAGATACAAGGGACATACCTAACCATAATAAAGGCAACTTATAGAAAGCCTATAGCTAACATCAAATCAAATGGAGAGAAACTCAAAGCAACTCCACCAAAGTCAGGAACAAAGATATCCACTCTCTTCATATCTATTCAATATAGTACTGAAAGTTCTAGCTAGAGCAATAAGACAATTAAAGGATATCAAGGAGATACAAAATGGGGAAGAAGTCAAAGTGTTATTTACAGACAATATGGTAGTATACAAAAGTGACCCCAAAATAATACCAGGAAATTCCTATAGCTAATAAAAAACCACCAGCAAAGTGGCTTGATACAAGATTAACTCACAAAAATCAGTAGCTTGCCTATATACAAATGACAAATGGTCTGGGAAAGAAATCAGAGAAAAAACACCCTTCACAATAACATAATATAAAATATATATAAAAAAATATCTTGGGTTAACTCCAACCAAGCAAATTGAAGACCTGTATGACAGTAACTTCAAGTCTTTGAAGAAAGAAATTAAAGAAAATATCAGACGATGGAAAGATCTCCCATGCTCATGGATCAGTAGGGTTANCATAGTGAAAATGGCCATCCCTCCAAAAGGTTCATCCAGCCTTGAGGGAATGTGCCTAGTTTTATTATAATTTGACATGCCGTGTTTGGTTGATGTACGTGGGAGCTCTGCCCTTTTCTGAAGGGAATGGAGAAGGAGTAGATCTGAGGGAGAGAGGATGTGTCAGGGAGAGACTAGAAGGAGAGAAGGGAGGGGAAGCCGACGTTGATATGCAATATATGAGGGAAGAATAAATTAAAAAATAATAACAAAATTTTAAAATTCAAAGTAATATAGATAATGTTACTTAAGCTTAATGAGAAATTAAATTTTTATGCCACAAATGAATTAGTGTACCTCTCAATAAACTTTATATTACTAGAACTCAAAAGTATATCAAATCCCAGAGTTATGTATGAAAATAACAGAAATGAAGATTTCTGATATCTACAAAATAGAATTATCTCTGGTACTAGCTTTTTTATCCTGAACTGATTTCCTACACTTCCTGAGTTTTTAAGTTTTTAATGTCCAAATAAAGGAATTGATCTGGAAAATCTGATTGTTATATCTACTTTCTCAGTCACTCACAATGCAGCAATTCTACAGTGAGTGCTTCATTCATTCATTCCTTTATTCATCCAATGATTATTTGTTCAGAACGAACAATGTTTTAGAAATTGTTCAAAGTTCACAAGAGAGAGAGAGAGATGAACAAAACAGCTCCAGTCCTTGATATCAAGAGCTGGTAGGGAAGAAAAGAAGTAAAACCTATATAGCCTGGGTAAGGAAAAAATACTTTGAAGAAAAAAATCAAGGGAAGGGATGGGAAGAGTGGCTAGGTTTTATGCAGAATTGGCATCATAATAATATATTTGAACAAAGATAGGAGACGAAGGAGCAAGCACAGCATGCATTTTTTTGAAGAAAACTATTGTCTTCTTCAAACAACAACAACAAAAAGTCCATGCTGCAGATACAGGTTTGGTGTCCACAAAGACAATCAGAGGTATGATGAGACTGGGTTGTCCCTTGAGAGGAGTACCAGGTAAAAGGTTTTCATCTGTTTAAGGTGGGAAACTGTAAAGTTCTGAACAGAGTAACATCAATCAACATATTTTCCATCTATTTGAAAACCAAACTAGTCAAGATAATCAGAAATGGTTAGGATAGTCTAGGTGAAGTCTGTGGGATCTGAATTGAAAGAGAAGTAGATCCACCAGTGAGAGGTGATCAAACAGTTCAGCTTTAAACAGATTTGTTGGGGGTATGATTGTGGCATTACACACAGATGGGATAAGGGGTGTAAGATTTTAGACTAACTAACCAGGAGGATGCAGTTACCACTGACAAAATGTGGCTGCCTCGAAGAAATGATTCAGTGCCAGGAAAGAATCAAGAGGCCTAGTGCTAAGTTCAAATGCCAACTAGAAGCCACCTTACAGAATTAAATAAGCATATATATATATATATATATATATATATATATATATGTGTGTGTGTGTGTGTGTGTGTGTGTGTGTGTGTGTGTGTGTATGATACTGTACTGGAAATGTACATAGTTATTAGAGACTGAATGTCTATGGATACCCTCAGATATTAAAATTCTGACTCTTGAAAAGGTGTTAAGCATTAGGAACTTTGGGAAAGAATCAGGCTTAAAATCATGAAGATCAGTTCTAAGTGATGGGTGTTGTGGAAATCTTTTTGTACATTGTGAAGATGTGTCACTCGGATTGGTTTAATGAAAAGGTGAAAGGCCAATAGCTAGACAGGATTGTCAGGCATAGAGGATGCTGGGAAGAATTAGGGGAGTTGCCAAGAGAAGGAGAATAAGCAAGACATGCAGGAAGAGAAGTAACAGCCATGAGCTGTGTGGCAGCACATAGATTAATAGAAATGGGTTAATTTAAGTTTTAAGAGCTAGTTAGAAACAAGCCTAAGCTATAGGCTGAGATTTCGTAATTAATAAGTCTCTGTGTCATTATTGAGGAGCCAACAGTCCTGACAAAAAATTGGCCTATAGATGGGATTACTGGCTATAAGAAAAGAAAGGGAAACCACAACTCAGTCTCTCTCTCTCTCTCTCTCTCTCTCTCTCTCTCTCTCTCTCTCTCTCTCTCTCTCTCTCTCCATGGTTGTCTAGCTCCCCTCTCCCTCTTTCCTCTCTCCTCTTTGCCTCCTCTACTCCCTTCTCCCTTCCTGCCATCTAAGAACACAGTAAGAAAGTTAGAAAGCAACTATCTGCAGGCTGGGAAATTACTCCTATAAGGAATCAACCATTTTGTGTCTTCTTATCTTTTAGAATCGTGGAAAAGAATGGCTGTTGTTTATTTGAGTGTTTTGTCATAATTAGCCCTAACTAGTTAAGAGAGAAGATGTAGGTCTGATGGGGATGTCTTTCTGTATGCTGCAAATATGTGTTGCTCTGATTGGTTGATAAATAAAGCTGTTTGGCCAATGGTGAGGCAGAATAAGGATGGGCGGGACATTTAACTAGAGAGAGGAAGTAGAAGAAAGCAGAGCTGAGCAGATGCTGCTAGCACTGGCAAAGGAAGTACTATGTAAAGGTACTGAAAGGCCATAAGCCGTGTGGCAAGTATAGATTTATAGAAATGGGTTAATTTAACATGTAAGAGCTAACTAATGAGAAGCTTGAGCCTTTAGGCCATATAGTGTGTAAATAATATAAGCCTCTGTATGTTTACTTGCGTCTGGGCAGCCGCAGGAGCCGGGCAGATAGGACAAAACTTTCTTCTACAGTAAGTCTGACCAAAGTCCCTAGAGAAAGAGCATTTTTAAACTAAAATGGAAGTCCAGGGACACAGCCTGAAGCACTGCCACTGGCTAATGTTTGAGAGAGGATGACACAGTGAGGGAGACTGGGTNGGAACAACAGATGGGGAAGGAGAGAGATGAACCCCAGAAACCTGGAGATGAATTATTAGAGGAAGAATATTCAGGTAGGAAAAGTGCCACTGGTAGATTGAGTATTCAGTAGTGAATACAATGGGGAAGGAATGTTGACCTAAATGGGAGAGCAATGAGATGGAAGCGGTGAGAAGAGCCAAGATTTCTCAGTATAAAGGAGGCTGTCACGGTAACAGAGAAATGTTCCAGTGGCTAAAGGGGAATGTGGAGGAAAAGATGGCTTCCCTTAACAAAACATTCAGTAACAACATTTAAGCTACTGATAAAGGTGCCATATAGAGGAATCTCCATGACACAGACAGCATTTTTGAAATGTATCTGAGTATCTGTCTTTTCATTTCCTCTCCAACCCTAGTCAGGATTCTGGAACCTCACAGCACAGGATGCAGTAGGAGATATGGAAGTTCTTGTAAGAAGCAAATTAGATCTTGCTTGTGATTAATTTATATTAGAAGCAGTGTCAATTGACCATAAATACAAGGTATTACTATACTTAAAAATATCACATTTCTATTGATTCAAATAGTTACACAAGAATAAATAAGTCTGCATTTCTAATTTGTTGTTCTATAAAGCATGTGGCTACATGAAAGTTTGCAATTTGTTCCCCTATGCTATGCTCTTAAGAGAAGCAAAGTAGGGCCTGGAGAGGTGACTCAACTGTTAAGAGCACTTGCTGCCCTTTCCAGAGGACCCAGGTTCAATTCCCAGCACCCATACAGCAGCTCACAACTGCCTGTAACTCCACTTGCAGGGAATCCAACATCTTCACAGAGACATGCAGGCAGGCAAAATACCAATGCACATAAAATAAATAATTTTTTTTAAAAAGAGAAGCAAAGTGATATTGTGTTGTGGGTAATATTGAGTTTCCCAGAATATAACACCATCTGTTATATTTTCAAACAGTCATCATTAAAGATACTAAGATCAATAAGCACTCAGTTTTTCCTCCCTGTAAAATCATGTCAATCATTCTTTAAAAAGCAATACCAAGCACCATTTAATAAACTTGCATTTAGTACAGGCTCAATATTTGCCTATTTCAGGAATAAATGAATAATGTGCTTTAACCTTTTTGAGAATCATTTTAATTACTTAACATATTTTGTCACAAAAATAAATTCTTAATCTGCTGACTATTGCCTCACACTTTTTCACCTTAGTCTATTGTTAAATAAACATAATATTTAATATGTTGTGTATGGTAAGCATAGAATACACATGCACGTGCACACATGCCAGAATATGCAACACACACACACACACACACACACACACACACACGCACACACAGAGACAAGTAAATGCACATGCACACACACATACATGCACAGGCAAACACACACACACACACACACAGAGTTGTCAATTTCTAAATCAATAATTCTTTCCATCATCCAGTCATAGCGAGGTAATCCTGACTGACAGCATTTCTTAAGTAGAAGGGGAAGTGAGAACTATGAGTCTCACACTTGGAGGCCATGTTTGACTAATCCTAACTTTCAGGTAAAGCCTGGTTGGCTTCTGCAACTGAAAAGCAGCTCTGAAGCAGTCCCTTTCCCTGTGCCACCCTCTGTGCAGCAGGGTATGTGGAGCAGGGGAGGTGATATGTAGCTTTCCTTCTGGAGTCATCCTTGAACCAAATCTCGGCTTCACCAATAGCTAGTAAGCCCAGGTTTTTGGATTTTAAAAGTGCACCTGCTTATCTTAGCCTGCTTCTCTCCCTACAGATTTCCATTCTTGCTATATCTTCTGGAAGTCAGGAAGCATTCATTCATTTATTTATCTTCCCGCTTCTAAAGTTTCACTGATGTCTTCCTTGGCGCTTCTCTCTTGTCAGCTGTGGCAACATGGTTCTGTGTTTTTATTTCCCTGTCAGTGGCATTTTCATGCAGGATTTTTGGAGCTAGTAGAGACAAATATTTGTTTACAATTTTAAATGGATGTTCCTTTAGGGATTTTAAAATATTGCCCATCCTTACATTCCAGAAATAAAACCTATCTAATCATGACACATTTTTCTGGATATATTACTCAATTCTTCATACTAAAATTTAATTTCCAGTGGTCTCATATGCTTTCTTACCTGTAAGGGATTACTATTTTCACTAATCCTCTCTTTGAATTGCAGTACCTACATGACATTAACATAAGAAAATGAATTTAGTAGGTTTTTAATATTTTTATTATTTAAAATTTTCATAGAATGTATTTTAATCATATTCACCCCTCCCCTGTCTCCCATCCACCTTTTATTGTGAGATGATACTGTCTCTCAGCAGGCATCCCATTCTGATCCACTGGTCCTTATTGTCTCTCTGGTCCCTCTGAGCCTTAGGTATATAGGTTCTGTTGTAGATGTACAACTAAGGATGGGGACCCCACAGTCACTTCTCTGCATTTTGACTAGCTGTGGCTTTCTATAATGGTCTCCAACTGAAGAAATAAAGGGGGGCAAGGAAAAGAAAAACTTCTTTGATGAGGAGGTGGGAGCTACACACATCTCTGGGTATAAGGGTACGTTTAGAATGCAGTTAGAAATTACACTGGTTTAAGAAAGTGGCTGTGGTAGTTTCTCCTCTATGTTCCATGGCCTCACCAGCCACAAGTAGTGGATTAGGTTTAGAGTGCCAGGCATGAATTCCCTCCTATTGAGTGAGCCGTAAGTTCAAGTAGATGGCTGTATGTAAGTGTCACTATTATACTTTTAGGAATGTTTTACCATCCTGGTCATGTTTGCTAGCTCAAAGGCATTATAGCTGGATAAGACTATTTATTGCTTTCCTCCCTTGGCAGCTTACATGGCTCTTTCCATTGTTGTGAGAATTAGTCCTCAGTAAGGTGGCTCCCATGCCAGTTCAAGTTCAGCTCCTTGATCCTCCGAAAGCCTGTGTCTGAAGTGGGTGGTGTCTTCAGCAATAGAGTCTTACTTTCTTTTTCTATAGGCAACCAATGTGATGGCAATAGCCATATTGTTTGGTAATTTTCCTTTGTATATACTATGAGAAGTTTGCATAAGATTTTTCTATACTTATATTGCTACATAATCATAATAATGATAATAATATAATAATGAAGAAGTCTTCATAAAAGTCGTGTGGGTGGTTGGATAGTACTTCCTTGTTTGCAATTTCACCTTGAGTCACTATACTTTATAATCCTAAATATTTTTACATTTTTTTCTGAGTTAAAAATTCTATGGAAATAAGGATTATTGGAAGTTCTTGTGATTGTTGAGCATCATCTAATTGCATCTTATATTTGAAATTATAACTATCTCATTCTACAGAAAATATTTTTACTTGATCCTGTATTAGTTACTCTTTCAATTATATTGGGAAGATGTTTGACTTTGTCATCTTTTTTTCAGTTAGCTTCAGTTTTACTAATGAAATTTCTTTGGAGAAATTTTTCCTATTTCATTTTTTTCCCACTTCCTTAATTGTATTCTCTCTAAATTCCTAAATTTTCATCGTTGTTTATATACAGTTCAATTTAATAACTAAATTATATTGTAAATACTTATATTGTCATTATATGGAAATCTAAACTACTGCTGTTCTTTGAGATCTATCTTAACTGCATCCCCTAAGGCTCTATATATAATAATTAAAATTATTGTCTTATCAATACCTCACAATCTCTAATTAATTTTCCATTTAAAACACAAGTTGTTTATAAGCACCCCTTAAAACAAATCATCCTGCATAATGAGGAAGAGGAGGAGGACACTTCCATTTCTCTGATTTCTCAAATATTTGTTATTTGTTGGTATTTCCACAATGGCCCTGCGTAAGAGGAATTTTGAAAATAACTTGTGTGTACCCTGAAAAAAATGTTCCTCGTCTGTGCTGGATGAAAGCTTCTATCCATATTTATTAAAATACACTCTCTGTGGCTTATTCAAATCTCCCATTCTTCAGTTCTTCTGGCTGTTTGTTTCAAGTTTCAAAGAAGGGTATATTAAGACTCCTTCAGTGTCTGTGGGTTTGTCAGTTTCTCTTTATAGTTTCTTCCTTGGGTATTTCAACTCTTTGTAGTCTGGAGCTTTGAATTGCAGAGATTAAAAAGTGAGTTAGGGGTTTATAGAACACTGAAGGGGACTGAAGGTACAGCTATAAACCATAAGAGCCAAGGCCTGATGCTGTGACATGAGACACAAAGGGCTAGTCTGACAAGAGACAGGGCCATTTCTTTCTCTCCATCTCCTCTTTTTAAGTTTATTTTATGCTGTTGTTTTGTTTTGTTTTTATCGCAGAACTATAGGAACCATCTTATCTTAAGTCCAGAAAGTATTTTCGAGAGACGGGCATCTCTGTCCTTCCTCATTTACACTTCTCCCAGCTCCCATCTCTTCTGAGACAAATCTCTCTGTACTTTGTTCATCCTTCCCAGTGTTTCCTCTCCTTGTCTCTTTTTCTCCTGTTATTTCCTATTTTCTTTTCCTGCTTCTGTGCTAACTGATTATAAAGTGGAATTTGAGGATTTTCTTTGATTTTATACTTGGTATTCAATTTAAATATGCCAGATTGTTTTAAATAATAAGATATTGTGCCAGACTTTTTTCTACTTTCTCAGACAGTTTTTTACACTTATATACCTACAACTATTCCTTTTTTTAATTTAGTTCAACAAATAATGATATCTTAAAACCTTTTGAAACCCCATGTTACAATTCTCCCTGTTTTAATATGCAAGGAAATCTACAATACTACCTCTTTTTATTGAAAGAGTCCATGTAATAAGTGTGATCTCTTTGCAGCTTTGTGNCTGCATTCTAGCTGTGCAATAAAGATGAGTGTATGTGAGTGACTTTTTTTTCAGAGATTAAAAATATCTTTTTTTTAACAATAATGGAAAATTGTGTCTGAGAATAAAACTATTCTAATTTGTGCAAGATCAGGCCACCAAAATGCAGTGTTTAAATATGCTGGAGCCAAGACACAAAGAAACATTGTCACTAAAATACAAAATAGCATTTGAAATTTCAATAGTAAGAGTATCACTGAGGTTGCCATGGCTTTGCATAGCAAGGCTGGATGGACGCTTTGTTAAAGCTATAAATGATATTAGCATTTATGGCTTTATCAAAGAGTAATTATGCTATAAGGCAATAAGAATATACTTGCCTACAGAATTTTTATGCCATTCTTGTAATTTTCAGATTATATTAGGAATACATGGCTACTCCTACATAAACATACTGTCATTTTTCCTCTGCTGTCAGGAGGTTACATGGAAACAATAGTTGGATATCTCACAAACCCCTACAAAGACTATTTGAAGAACAGTTTGTGCTGAATTTTGTGAAGTTTCCTGTCAAGGTGATTTCTATGGTAACCTTATTTGCTTTCTTTCATGTGGTGGTAAAATCTGGCATATCTAATTAAATATCGATGTCAGAGTTTCATTCACTCTTCAACCACTTGGAAATTCTTCATTTTATCTACTAACTGGGACTTGTGGTAACAAGGCAGCAAGCTTTTTATTGTTAAAATGTTAATTAGATTTTTATAACCATTTTATAGTTCTGCTCTTCATCTTGACTGCCACAAACATATTTATTTACAGTTCTATAATGTTCTCATTAATATGCTATGGTAAAATGCCATAGTGCACAGAAGTTAGCTTAATAACAAGCTATAGAAATATATCCTTAAAGACATCTGTGAAACATCTGTGCAATTGTAGCGAGGCAGAATAACTTTTCAGCAAATGAGATAATGAGCAGGTGATTCTTGAGGTCAGCATTCTCTCTAACCGGAGCTTGTTTGTGATTGTAACTATTCTATGCACCCAATAGCTCCGATACCACTACTTAGTAATGATTATTTGCTAACTATCATGTTCATTCAAAGCAATGTGCCTTTAGACCAGAACATCCTGTCTCTAGAACAATAGATGCAGTCATAGCATTTGTTTATAAACATTTCCCAAGACATGTCAGGAATCTCATTCCTTTTGATGTCTAATAAGTGTTTCATTCACCTCACTTCACTGGAGCTTAGTGGAAATTAACTACTCCTTGACAGGATTAAGTATTCCTTGATGGAATTAAGTACTCCTTGGCTGAGTGAGAGGGGGTGGGGTTAAGTACTCCTTGGCCAAATGGGAGCGGGTAAATGTGCCTACATGGAGCCCTGCAAACTGTCAAGAATTCTGAATGGTGATTCTCTTTTATTCAAGTCTGGCATTTGGACAAAAACTATCAATATGGAGACAAGCAAAAATGCATTCATTTTCTTTACTTAGACAACAATTTACACCAAACTTTGTTAACACCACACGTTATCATCACACAGTTCTGCAAGTTAGAAGTTCCTCACAGTCTCACTAGGCTTCTGTCAGTATCTGCCCAAGGCCTGGTCACATTGTGGGAAATCTCAGGTAGAATCCTCTCCTTGCCTTTACTCTTCTGGAAACCACCTACATTCCTTCATCCAGGAGCCCTTCTTCCATCTTCAATAGCACAATGCGGTAGCTTTGTTAATGAAAACACTCAAAAACAGAAGGAGATAAAGGCAGAATGATAATGAGCCAAGGTCCTAAGACTATAAACAATACAAAGATGCCCATGACTGCCATTTCAAATCAACACTGTACTGAATGGTCTTTATGAGATGCTTAGCAAGAAAAAGAAATGTCCCTGTTCACACTGGAATAGATAAACCCAAAATGCTCTGTTCACAGATAGAAGGGTCTCATGCATAGAAGAACCTCAAGGTTTCATATACACCGTAATAAGTAACAAACAAATTCAGCAACATTGTAAGATATAGCATTAACATACAAAACTCAATTATATTTCAAAAGTTAACAATAAAAAAATTTCAAAAGAAATCAGAAAATAATTCCATTTACAAGATTTTCAAAAAGAAAAAAAGCTGAATTAACAACAATGTAACATGCTTATACGCTGAAAACTATAAAATATTCCTGAAATAAGTAGAAGTAGATGTCAATGAATGGCACAGTATCCTAGGTTCAGAGACTGAAAGACTTAGTACTGTTGAAATGCCCAGCCTGCCTAGAGAGCTACAGATTCAGTGCTGTTAATACAAAATACCAGTGTCCTGCTTTGCGACAGAAGTGTGAGAACCATATTAATATTCCTCTGGAATATCAAATGACCTTGAGTTGCAAAGCAGCTTTAAGACAGTTAAGTAAAGCTGGAGGTCCTACTTTTCCTGGCTTCCTGACATGGTCCTAGACTGCTTGAACTGATAGAACAAATACCATAGAATAGGTTATATCAAGAGATAGACGCTGGCTTTGTCACAGTTCTCGAGTTTGGGATACCTAAGATCAAGGTGCCAGCCACTTGTGTTTGTTCAAAACCCTTTTCCAGACCTGTGGGGAGCCATTACCTCCTCATGTCCTTTCACAATTTCTTCACTGTTCACATTTGGAAAGCAAAAATCATTCTTTCTACAGGAGTGCCACCCATGTCTGGTTAGAGTGATATCCTTGATACTCATCCTACTATTAAAACCTCCACATGGGCCCTGCTTTTCCCACTCCCACTAGTGATAAGCAGGTAAAAATGCACAGTCTATAGCACCTATAGTAACCAAAACCATATGGATAAAGAACTTTTAAAGTTTCAATGTTAGACTTTGCTGAAATTTTCTATTTGTTTTAAATAAGTGGTAGTATGTAGCATATGTGCCTATGCATGTTCTTTTTAATCTACCCTTCTTCCTAACCTTGCACAAAAATGAACTCCAAATGAACCAAAATCTGCAATGTAAAACCTGTAACTGCTATGAGAAAGTATGAAGAATGTTATAGCATAAGACATAGGAAAAGACTGTAAAAATGGCTTGGATAGCTCAGGAAATAAAATCAACAACTTGCCCCGGCCAGCGGGGTCTTCAACGGAGACCCTAGAAGGGGGAACGGCGAATGAAAGGGACAAGAGACACGAAGAATGACAGCAAGACAGGATTCTGATCAAGCTGCAAAGTTTATTTTTTCACCAATTGATTATATAGTGGGAGCTTGTGCTTGGGGGCATGGGTCAGGGCAATTAGGTTGCTAGGTAACCTGACTGTAAGATGTTTCTCAGGAAGGTCAGGAGAGCAGACATCCCTAACTGACAAAAGATAAGGAAGTGTACCAAGCTATTTCTGGGGTCTGGGACTTTCCTTAAGACACCTAATCAAAAAATCTGGAAAGAAACCTGTTACTCAGGAAACAGAGACTGAAGGTTACCTGGGCTCAGATAGCTTAATTATAGCCAATACAGGTTTTGGCTCCCGGCACAACTGACAAATGAGGCTTCATAAAACTAAAAAGCTTCTGTATAGCACAGGAAACAGTCAATGGAGTAAAGAGTCTGCTTACAAAACGGAAGAAAATATTTAACAGCTACACATACAACAGAGGATTAGTAACCAGAATATATAAAGAACCCCAAATAAAACATAGGATGTATATTTGATCAGCAAATTTCAAAACTTTTATTTTTTTGGTTGACAGAAAGTTAACAAAGAGTTAACATCAACTGCTGAGATATAGCAGATCAATTCAGCATTTGTTTTCAGTATAGATTTCTTTTGAAATTGAAAGTTATGGCAGGGGAGGTGGTTCAATGGGTAAAGAGCCTGTGTGCAAGCTCATATGCCCACAACACACAGAAACCCAGACATGGTAACATCTGCAGTCCAAGTACTCCTACAGTAACATGTGAGACAGGGACAACCTGGGAAGCATATGGGACAGTTAACTTGGCATAGGTGGTGGTGACAAAGACATGGGCTCAAACAAGATAGAAAGTAAGGCTGACTCCATGACAGGGTAAGGAATTCTTGACTAGAATGCTATCCTGGAAAAGTACAAAGCAGCTATGGTGGGGCCCATCTTGGAGTGGATCCAGACTATACTGACAAGATAGTTACTCTCCCCTCCCAGTGCCCTTTCATCTTCAGAGTCTTCCACTCAGAGGAGCACACTCCCATGGTCAAGGACCCAAAGGACACATCTGCACTATGAGATGGAGTCATAGTGCAGAACACAGTGTTCTCCAGTCCCATTATGAATTTTATTTCTGCACCATACTGAGGCACTAAATTTCTGGATATATATTATAGCATTTACTTTTCCTGGTTAATAAATCAAGTATCAGAACATCGAAAGGTGAACTCCTCACTCTCCCCATGCAATTCAGTCAGCATTTCTTTTAACAAGAGATATTGGTTCATTTTCAGTTCTCCTCTACTACAAAGGCTTCTGAATATTCTCTGAGGTGCTTGTCTGTCATCATTGGAAAGAAGAGAAAGAATGATGACTATGCCAAGAGGAGAGGAATAACATCACCTAAATAATTCACCTTTATGTCACATAACCACACTAGCGCTAAAGAAAACACGGAGAACAAAGGGCTGGGTGACACTTCCACAAACTGGTGAGAATTTAATCTCAGATTTCAGTAAAAGCCTTTTATCTTTCCCCACACTCCTTTCCTTTCCCCCAACTGACCCAATTTAATGTTCCACAATCAGGTCTACTCGGTGGGGAATACAGATGACAGAAAAATAATTACTGTTCTTTCAAATGGAGGGAGGAAGGCAGGAGCCCAAGAACTACAG
>LZPO01097857.1:8890-20658 GCA_001675575.1 Neotoma lepida
TGGTTTTTCGAGACAGGGTTTCTCTGTGTAGCTTTGGCACCTTTCCTGGAACTCACTCAGTAGCCCAGGCTGGCCTTGAACTCACAGAGATCCGCCTGCCTCTGCCTCCCGAGTGGTGGGATTAAAGGCGTGCACCACCACCGCCGGCTACACTCTGTTTTTTAAGCTTCATAGAAATCAATTATCTTACACCTAAAAAGCTATGTTAAAATTATTGAAATAAGCATCATGATAGAATCTGTCAGCTCTGAGTTTTATTGGCATTCATTAATTATACATACTACTGGGTTGCATTATGGCATCCTTGTAAATGTATATAATGTATTTTGATTATTTTCATCCCCTGTTACCCTGCTCATCTCTTTCCTTTTCCCAGCTATCATCCTTATTATTTTCACTTTTATTTATTTATTTTTTTTCTGGTGACTCATTGTGTTTCACTAGGGTTTCTTACAGGATCCTGGGTGAGGTAAGTGGTCACACTTCCCCCAGTGGCATTAGCTGTCTATAAATACTCAGGTCAAGATTGAATCTCAAAGGCCCTTACCACAGACACCATTATCTGCCTATACATCCTTAGGAAGTGGCAGGGCTTCAGGGTCCTTCTTCCAGCCATGGCAGGATATTAGCAGGCCCAATTTTGTGGAGGACTTGTAGAGCACTGTGAGATCAAGAAAGCAATGTTGTTAGCATATTCCAAAGGCAGCCTTCCATTTCACTCCACTCCATCCTCCTGCTCACGAGTCATTTCTGCTCTCTATTCCATGATGTGCCCTGGGCCTTGGAGGGGGTGATATAGATGCCCCACTTATGGCTAAGAGTTTAAGAATCTCTTGTCCTCAACACATTGATCAGTTATGAGTCTGCAGTCACCTCTTCCTACTGTAAAAGCTGCTTCTCTGAGGAAAGCTGATGGCAGCACTAATATATGGCATAAGCATAATTATTCAGAAGGTGATTTAATGGGCACAATCTGTCCATTTAACAGAACAACAGTAGTAGCTCCCTACCAGGGCTTGTGACCTCCATTGCCTGGGCTTTTAACCAGGCTTACAATACAAGATGTGAATTCCCACTATGAAACAGGCATCAAATCCAATCAGAAAGCACTTGGTTGTCTCTATTACTAACTTACCACTATTGCATTGGTAAACACATCTTGACTTTCTGGTCAGTAGGTAGCACACAGGGGCCATGGCTGAGTAATACTGTTGATAGCAGTTCCTCCTAGCAGCACGCCTTAAAACTTCCAGCATTATATCCAATATCCAGCAGAGGGAAGCTTCGATCTCAGTTTCAGCTTGATTTCTCAATGCTTTGTGATCAAAGCATGTGATGTCTTCAGCACTAGGATCTTATCATCTAATTTTGATGAGCAACTGTTGTGGCAACTGCCTGTATTGCTTTTTTGGGGCTAAGGGGGTGGGGAGGGGCTCAGTGGTCTTCCTGACCAACAGCTTGTGGGGAAGTAGCCTCCTCCTGGCACTGGGATTTTCATTTCATGACCTATGGCTTCTGGCAGCACACATTATCACATAAATGCTCATAGTTAAAATGAACTGTTCCGAGTTTTCTTACTGAAAAATTCCATTCACAATAGCTACCATCATATTCCACAGCACTAGCATCAGGAGCAATGCTTTTGGTCAGCAAAATCCATATAAACTCAAATTCAAGGCCTGAAGTATCATATAAAGATCTTACCACCAAAAGAGACATAGAGTCCAGATATTTTTCCCCTGGCTAACCACAGATTGTTGTTGTTGCTTTTTTTTTTCCTGACAAATTGTAAGTGTCCTTTGATATGTGATTAAGCAGGATAAGTCATAACACTGACAAGTTGCCTTGATAAATTTCAGAAGCTAAATCACAGTGTTGGCCCCTGGGAATGAATCCACTGGAGGAAATTATATTCCTATTGAGAAGTCACTGGAGATTTCTGAAGAAAACTCCTGAAAAAAACAAAATAGAAGAACAAAGGCAAAAACTTACTACCAGAATTTTGTTTGCACCATAAAGGATTTATTAAGAAATAATCCATGTGAAACAAAATTAGCCCAATTGAAGAGTACAATGTGTGGCTTTTTAAAGTAGGTTCCAAGTGGAATCCACTATCCCCTACCCTTGGGACATTTTGTCGCCTCAGAAGGAAGTGCCACAGCCATTAACAGGCACTCTTCTTTGTAAGGCAGATTTTCTAAATAGTCTTGTTAAATAAAACACAGAAGCAGAGATGGGGTGAAATTCTGACAGAGATCAGAGGAATTAGGAACAGCTACCAGACTCACCTTAGACTGCCGCCGCTGCTTCCAAAATGGAGAGAGCCTTTTACTTCCTTCTACATCCACTTTTATATCCCTTTCTGTTCTGTTCTCCCATTGGCTCTTTCAGCCTAGCTACATCACTTCTTCCTATGGCCCACTTCCTGCCTGTCTGTATAGACCTCCAGAATTCTATGGTTGATGCTGGGATTAAAGGCATGTGTCTCCACGCTTGACTATTCCTAGTGTTAAAACTCACAGGGATCCAGACAGACCCTGCTTGCTAGGTGATAGGATTAAGGGCGGGTGCTAATTTTACAAGGCTAGCGGCTGACCTTGTTTCTCTGATCTTCAGATAAATTTTATTGGGGGACATAGATAAAATACCACCACACTTCTTTCTTCGCCTCACCCCCAGAAAACCCTTCTACTCTTGGGAGTCAGAGTCTTTGCCTATTGCACTCATTTTATGGAAAAACCTTCAAGGGAGCATCAGTCAGGAGGTTAATGAGTTTCAGGGCAGCCTGAGGTACACAGTGAATTTGAGGCTAGCCTGACCTGAGTATTCTCTCTCAAAACGTCAAAAGAAGACAAAAGGGAGGAAAGTAGAGGAGGAGGAAGAGGAGAATGAGAGAAAATAAATAAAGGAAATATACAATATTTTGTCTTTTCTGACTGACTTCTCTCACTTGCATCAAATCAGTCCATCACTCCTTTTTAATTTAATTCTGTGTTGACATCTCACTTTGTTTTTCTGTTCATACGATAAAGACAGTTGAGTTACTTCAACTTTTCTGTTTTGAACTTCTGGATGCAGATTTATTCTTGTAGACGTAGTTCTCTTTCTCCAATGTGTACCTCAGAACGGAGCAGAAAGGCCATTGAAACATTTGAATTTTTGAGGAAATACCTAACTTATTTTTCCAAATGGCTACAGTGTTTTACAACCCCGACATTGTACCAGGGCCAGATTTCTCCACATCTTCACCAGCACTTTCATTGTCTTTTTATACCTTATTGTTGGTAATTGATTTTATTTTTATTTCTGTTTTAACTATCCTAATGAATATGAGCCAGCATCTCATTGAGACTTTCCCCTGCATCTCTCTAATGAAAAACAGTGTCACTGAATATCTTTTCATGTGTTCCTTGGTCATTTGTAGGGATTTTATGAATCAATATCTAGAAGATTCTCCATAATCAAGGCTTCATTTTGAACGTGATTCTCCTTTTTATTTATTTTGTTGTTTTTGTTGTTGGTGGTGATGGTGTTGGTTGTGGTGGTGGTGGGGGGGGTGTGTATACAGGTGTGTGTACATGCACATACAGGCATGGGAGCATGTCTATGTGTATGTGGTTCTGAGGATCAGATCCAGGACCTCTTGCATGCTAAACAAGAGCTTTAACACTGCACTGTATCCCCAGACCCTCTGGAATCTTAAGTCCATTCTATTCATGTATATATCTTCATTATGCAGTACCAAGACGTCTTGCTTATTGTAGCTTCTATGGTAAGTTCTGGAATTAAGAAGTATGATTGTTGAGGCCTTCCAACCACCTCTTGGTGTGGGTGGCAGGCACCACCACAAAGAGCAGGTATATATGGTGGAGAGAGAAGAGAGAAGAGAACTGTGCTATGAGGAGAGGCAGAACTGGAGACATGATGGCGATGAGGAAGAGCCTTATGTGAGAGGCCTAAGCTACCACCTGAGGCCATGGTAATTTCCAACCCATGTTGCCACCAAGAGCCATGTATGGGTCTGTAGTCTGGGCTGCTGCCTGAAGCCATGTTAATGTCTGAGGGCAATGCAGAGCTGGCCCTTCCCCTCACCGGCCACCACAGGTGGGAGAGCTGGCACTGGTTGCATGGAGAGCTGGTGGACTGACCAACTTAGCTACCACCCAGGCCCAGATTCAGGGATTTGAGTTGGCCCACCCTAACATCTACCCCATCTATTAGCTACTGAAGCACATGACAAACCACAGCCACAGGATCTCCAAGGACAACAGGATATCCAAGAGGAGTCTCTGTGAGGGTCCAGTATTGATGGTGTAGAAGAAGCCAGGGGCCTTGAATCACAGCAATAACTCATTGCAATGAACATTTGCGAGTAAAGCTGTTTGGGCAAAAACGTATACAGTGTGACACAGCGAAGCTTCCAAGGACAGACATTAAGATGAACAAATACGTGATGGAGAGGCAGGAAAGATGGAGGAGCAGAATGGTGCATGCACAGTGGAACTGGAGNTGCAGCGGCTGTGACGGGAGTGAGAGAAGGCTGTGNTTGATGAAGCAGCAGGTCATNCCCAGAGGGGTCAGCGAGATTTGGGGTCAGGGGAGGTTTACAAGAGTGAAGATGCAGAAGCACTGGGAAATGAATGGGATTGGAGTGCAAGATGTGTAATTCCCAAAGAATCAATAAAAAAATTGTTAAAAAGAAAAGATAAAGAAGTATGAGTGTTATGGTAGCTAGAGAGATATTAGCTGACTTGAAGGCGTTAAGGTTGAGCCCCTCCCTCATAATCAGCTGTCAGCCCCACCTCCCATTCCCCAGGTAACACTACAAAAGGAAGTTTCACAGCTACCTGCCCCTTAGTGTTTAAAGTACCACAGGAAAGGGTGGAGGTCTTAGGGCTTTGCTGAGGGCCATTAAGGGAAAGCCACCCNCAGCCCCGATCAGCAGAACATAATCTGAGTCCTACCTCAGGCTCTGAGTGGAAACATGATGTCCNAAGCTGCCCAAAATACTACCTACTATCATCGCCCCNTTTATGAGTTAATACAGCTGGGCCTGGGAACNCCCCAGCCAGGACTGCCCCTCAGAAAAGCTGACTCACCTGAAGGCTTGCTGCAAATACGGGAGGAACAATTATTCCCTTGAAGTGATGATGTACTTCTCCCTCCCAGAATCCCCTCCCTTAGTGCAGTTGCTTACCAAACTCCATTGCCTTCCCCTTTCCTTCTCTATGCAGAGCAGGCAGAANCCTAAGCACACTTACTCTCAGACTCTGGGCTTTCTTGCTGTTTCTGTAAAGACCCCAGCACTCCCCATACAGCTGTTCACTGACCTCCATTGTTGGACACGCCTGCTGTCTTGACCTAGCTCAAAAAGGCTTTCTTTCTCTATCACCCTCCCTCCAATAGCTGCCAAGATTTACGAGCTTGTCGACTTTCTTGTCTTTCTCTCAAACCTTACTAAAATGGTCTTCAAGGGCCAGTGAGATGGCCCAGTAGGCAAAGGTGATGCTGAGCAATCCTAGTCACTTGAGTTCATTCCCAGAACCTATGTAAAGGTGGAAGGGGAGACAAAGAGAGAAGCAACTGCACAAAAATTGTCCTCTGGCCTCCTTAATCTGCTGCCCTCAACCTCTGTCTCTCTCTGTCTCTGTCTCTCTCTGTCTCTGTCTCTGTCTCTGTCTCTCTCTCTCTCTCTCTCACACACACACACACACACACATCAATTTAGTTTGTAAAAGAAGTAGTCCTAAGGCTTCCTTCGAGTCTGTTTTTAAATTGTTTTAAAATGTGTAGATCAATTCCCAGGAGTCTTGACACACTAATGATATTAAANACTTCTTTCATAAATACGAACTGTCTTTCTATATGCTAAGGTCTTCCTTCATTTCCTCATCAGCATGTCCTAATATCTTTTGCCAGACCAAAGAAGTTCCCTTTAATGGCTAGTTTACTATTTTTATCATGAGGGAGTATTGGATTTTAGGGAAGTTTTCTCTTACATCTGAGATAATTAACCATGTGGTTTTTCTGTTTCCGATCAATATGGTGCATTATACAAACTGGCTTCCAGATGCTAATCCATCGCTGGGACCAATCCCTCTTCATCACAATACGTAATCCTTTTGATGATATATTTCTACCACATTGACTTTAGTTGTGACCAAGCATTCTGGAATGTGGGGACTTGATGTGAACAGTGTAATAACAGTAATAAAGTGNGCCTGCATGGTTTTTCTTTTTCTTCAAATTTATTTACTTATTTACTCTTAACATGGAGACTGAGAATCTAAAATCCCTTGAGTTTCACCAAGTATGAGCCTTGTTCTAGAAAGGCTGTGGAACTTGCCCAAGCTTGTAAACTGCTGAGCAGAAGTGTCAGGGTTCTGAGTGAGGCAACCCAACTCCATGCCCTGTTTATCTTACATATTCCATTCTGTCAATTCCTGTTGACTTATTGGTCCTCTTACCCCAAAACTGCATCTTCTCTTTCTGCTTTGACNGCCCATCTGTGNGTAGTACCTGCTTTTTGACCACTAAAGACGAATATAGTTGTACTTTGGACAGAGGTAGAAGTTTGCTCAATCTAGACTCAGGCTGACACTCACATGCTACGATCCATAAAGCTAGCTACAAATGAGATGACTGAAAACAGGTCACCAACACAAATTGGACCTAAGGAGAAAATGCACAATTTCTTTTCCTACAGTACAGAACCATTAACTCACTACCTCTAATGCTTAGGAAGACTCCTTCAGCTGTCTNCCCTGATCTGCAGCCCCTGCAGCAATGGCTGCATCAAGGAGAGTGAACAAAGGAAGAGGGTCTGGAGGAGGCTACCAACAAATGGAATTAACAATGCTGCATTCGCAAAACACTTTTCCAAAATATCCTTATATATCATTATACTTTCTCATAATTCAAGGAAGAAGCAATATGAAATATGTGGATAAATTAAGGATGTAGAAATAGTAAACATGTCATTTAGAAGCCTGTTTTTAAGGAAAACAACCATTGAAATGACATCTTTAGTTTCTAATATTTTGTTTTCTTTCTAATTCTTTTTTTTTTCCTATTTTGCAGCAACTATTTACCAGGGTCACCTAAATTTATCATATATAATTCTAAAAATTTTTTCAGATAAAAGTACTAAAAAATCTCAACAAGACAAAGAGAGCTTTGAAAAAAATCTATACTAAAAAATAAAATAAAAACCATGTTCTACAAATAAACATTGCCATTTCAATTAAATCTGAGTTAAAATGAATTAAACCCCTCAGTTGTTTCTAATAAATTCCTTGATTCTTACCAATCATTAGTAGGTTTTGTCTGAATATTTAGGCATTCAAAATCCACCACAATGAAGCATGTCTGGACTCCAAATCTGAAAACTAATGGCTAGTCGTTAGGGAGTCAGACCACCGGTTCTAAGACTATGCATAGAATTTCAGAGGAAGGCTTTCATCAGTGAGAAAACTTGGAAGAAAGGAGCCTGGTTCAACTCTCCTTGCCCTAAATTCCCGTGCTTCCTGCTCTGCTTTGTCACCAGGTAAGCCAGTGACAAGCAGAGGCCCCATGCTTCTCCCCCACTGCCCTTCTGCAGCGCTGCATGGCTTTGCATTGCTTAAGGATAAACAGGTTGTAGCTGCATATGGTTCACATTTCTTCTTCGAGCTGGTGCAGGAAGAGGTTGCTGAGCATCTGCAGGTCTCACATGGTGTCCCGGGCAGTAAAGGAATGACTGGAGTCGTTGCAGACAGCATGGAGCCTGCATTCCTCTCTTTGTCTAAGAAATCATGGATAATTAAATTAACATGGATTGAATGCAAAGCCTGAGAACAGAGACATTTAGAACCGAAACCCCCATCTCCACATGGGACCACCATATTTACCTGTATTTCAGGAGGTAATAAAAACCAGAGGAGAAAAGGTAATAAAAAGAAAACAGTAATAAAAACTTATATTTGCATAATTTCTTCCTGCCCCAGGATTCCAAAGGATCTGTTTAAAATCATATAGGAAACTCTGGCATGGAACATGTGACATGTAACTAGTGGTGTTCATTAGTATGACAGAGTGCCCAAAGGAGCAGAAGACACTTGGGCAAGCTGGAATTTAAGAAGTCAGAATGTCCCTTTAGAATGGCAGGCTCACTCTGTTACCCTTAGAACTCAAAATCAGAATGATCAATTTCAAATCTGCTCACACTGTAATTTGAAAGTGGTGAGACACACTAAAAGAGCATTGATTGGCTACATTGCCTTAATCTGAAAGGATGAAATTCATGCTGACTTGGGAAACTGCCAAATAAACACTGGAACCCCTTTTAGTACCTTCCTTTCCAGTTCCCAGCACAGGGACAGAGGACAAGGCCTTTGTCTTATGGCTCCAACATCATTAGGTTTCCCAGGCAACTCTCCGATACCCAGGCTGAAATCCATACTGTGGGTATGAAATAAGGCTGCCTTTTGTTATGTTTTTGGAAGATGAGTACGGCACAGATGTTAGCTCCAGATGTTTCCAGCAATGATCTGCAGGCTAAGGTGGTCCCAAGTAGGTTACTCTCTTACTCAAAGACATTAGAGTGAATTCTGCTACTACTCACACCAAAGCAAATTCAAAGGATAAATTTTGCTTGAAGCAAACAAGATTTGTAAAGATTAGACTGACAGAGAATGGCTATTTCAACAAAACATGAAATCTGTGACTTATCTATGACCTTTTAACTCAACAAAATCTTGTGTATGTATAAGGCAGATGGTTGCTGTTATACTAATGGCATGGCTTCAACAGTCCTCATTTATCTGCAGAGAATATGCTACAAGACCTTCAGAGGAAGCCACAAACTACAGACAGTCCCTAATCCTATATGTGCTATGCATGCTTTTCCTAGCAATGCATACTCATGATCAAGTTTCTCCCTTTCACTGAAAGAAAGGGCTCTAAGGATTGATTCCCTTTGCCCTATACAGTTCACTCATATTTCTATTCCTAAAGGGAGCCCTGTACTGAATAAAATATGCGTTCTCAAACTCAAGCACTACTATCCTGTGGTAGTCATTTTGATAGCTAAGGTGACTACTAAGTGATTGACAGGTAGGTGGCATATACAGTGTAGATATCCTGGACAAAGGGATGCGTTGTGTTCCCCTGGGGACATAGTTTGGTGGTATGAAATTTCACCTATCTACTCAGAATGACCTGCAATGCAGAACATGTAAAGGGATGCGTTGTGTTCCCCTGGGGACATAGTTTGATGGGATGAAATTTCACCTCTCTACTCAGAATGACTTGCAATGCAGAACATATGTCATTTTTGGAACTTTCCATTTAATATTTTCTGAATATTTTTAATGCAGTTACCTTGAAATTATGAAAAATGAAACTAGGCTTAGGAACAGACTAATCTACTCATAATCTTAGTGAATATACACATACGTGTCCTCTGTAAAGCTTTTAAACATATTACCTGACTTCAGTCTCAGCAACTTAATAGGTAGGTCCTACTTCCATTCCTACTTACAGATAGCGAAAACAAAGTTTGGACTGGTTATTGGTTGAAGACGTGGTTACTAACAAGGTGACAGTGGTTCTGAAATGAGGTCACAATGGAACTATCCATTAGCTGTTCTTTCTCTTGGAGCCTTACCTCTAGATAGAAACTCTCAGAACCAAGAGAGAGAGAAACGTTTTCAACTCTTAGTTTCATTGAAAGCAAGGAGAGCGACCATCTTGAAAGTACAAAAGAGAAAGCACAAAATCAGTCCCATGCTGGAGAGACTGTTGTCAATATTTGTATCAACTTTTTAACAAAAAGTATACTTTTTCTCCTTNGGGGAGGTCAAGGTTTAATTATCTTAATACCAGGGCGGTTTTGTCCTGTTTAAATGAGGACACAAAGACCAGAGGGGAACATTTAAAAACATGAAGCCAGTGATTCAGAAGGCAAGTTAGAATCATGGACATCCAACAATGTACCACTATTTCAGACATCTTTGTAATGTAATAGCTCGCATCCTACAACTCAGAAGAACAAGCATGCTTCAAAAACTGGTGACAAGAACTGTAGAAATTGGAGGATTTTAGGGGAAAAACTGAGGTGGGTGGGCAGAGTGACAAAGGGATTGCAGAAGTTTACATGTAGATAACAGTATTTATTACAGCATAGTAATAGTATTTATTACATCATAGTCCCAACTATAACCTCAGACTTATCTTTAAAAATAGGCAAATTACAAATGGTTTAATAATCCCCAGCTTTTATCCTCATCATTACTAACATTAAAGATTAATCAATAAAATATCTTGATAGACTTAAAGTAATATGATCCCTTCCTATACCATTTTTTTTCTTTTAATACATTTCAATGAAAACAATGTATGTACCACATCTCAGGCACAGAAGATAAAGTCATGGCCAGGTATTGTTCTTTCTGTTAAAGGGAGACAGACACTGCAAAGAAATAGTCCAGTCACATCCCTCTCTGCCTGGGAGTGCAATGCCTTCCTCCTCTCCTGCAGCTGGTACTTCCAGAAGTATGATCAGATTGAATTTGGACAGATTTTAACGAAATCTGGAGCCTGGAGATGAGCCTGGAAGGGACAGCATTCATGTGTGGGGTCAGAGGAGGGCAGGCAGGTAGGCAGTCGAAGCTCTCACGGCTTGCACCTTCATCTTGATGGCTCATAGGTCAATTTTAAAGAAAGAACATACATTTCAACACAGAGATGAGCAAATGACATGAATACATCGACAGTAAAACACACACATGCACACAAAAACCAGGCAGCGTTTTAAGTTCAGTTTTCTCTGGTATTCAAATAAATTCAGTGAGAACCAATGAATTTTTAACCTCCGTTAAAACATCACCACTGTTTAAGCAGTAGTGGAAATTTATTTCATTATTCCGGATGAAGTTTGGGGGAAATGTGTGTATTTTGCGTTTTGTGTATCTTGACATTCTGTACAAGTTCTACCCCTGTAGATCATCGCCTACAAACCTCCTCGGAGGAAATGATTAGAGATTTGCCAGTATGTTTGTTTGTTTAAAATAGCCAGAAACATGAACATAACCTCAAGCCTGATGGTCAGGATCCTGATGAATAAAGTATATACATACATATATATCCACACCAAGGGAAATGATGAAGCCATTGCCAGTGGTGTTGAAGATGATATCTAGAAAATTAGAAATATATTTGTCAGGCCCCAAGAAATTCTTTTTCCCAATGCCTGGCATTTAGAAAAAAGCCAGCACTCCCTCAGGGGCTCCTCAACCATACTTTGAAGTGGTCATGTCCTCACTTTATACATCTGGTGTGGAAATCCCCACAATGTAATATTCACATTACATTGTAGACAAAAGTTACAAAACAGTTACAAAGTGAGTATTATTATCATTGTGATATTTGTGAATGAGAACATGTGTGGGAATGAACTGTGTGCCACACCATGACCATAGTCCTTTCTAGCTGAAGGTATTACAACAGTTTTTATTTTCTCTTCACCTCTTATCTAATTGTATAAATCATTTACAATGAACATCAATCATCATGAAAGATTATCTTTTTTAAATATTAAAGTTAGTGGCATGTAATTAAGTAATCAACTAATCAAGTAATGAATTTTGATTTTGATACAATACAAGAAAGTCAGCTGGAGGTAGGTGAGACGAGGTATTCAGGGAATTTAAATCTTAACGTGAGAATAAGAGAAGCTGTTATATAAACAAAACAACTGTGCAGAGAAATATAAACTGAAATTTGAAACC
>LZPO01097861.1:13430-43397 GCA_001675575.1 Neotoma lepida
GCCATTCAATTCTAAGAAACATAAGTAATGCTTTAAGGAATTACTACTTGATAAGTACTGAACAATTTAGGAGTGCACAGACACACAACACACACACACACACACACACACACACACACACACACCGTGAATCAGAAGTTTCCTTTTGGTCACAATCTTGAGTACTTGGTGACAGGCTTTTTATCATGCACAAGCTTACAGAAAGTAAAGCAGACCTCCTTAACTACTCATCATTATGCTGTAGAAATGGAAAGCTGTGGAGTTTATACAAAGGACAGGCTTTTTGTAGGACTTAGTAATGATCAGATTTGGATGACTACGTATTCTACAAGGAAGAAAAGCTAAAAGTTGACACAATCAAGGAGAAAGCAGCAATAGAAAGTCTGAAATAGAATATTGACACCAGATAGAACTGGTATCTGATTTTTTTTTTACAGTAATGTTCTAAATTCTGTAATGAGACCTCCACACCTACATTCATGAAAATTTTAGTATCTTGCTTAAATAGTCTAAATGGCAGGGAATAATAACATTAACAAATTTTGAATTCATGTTTTTCTTTATTACATGAGCATTTACTACTTTGAACAATTCAAGGCTGCCCTTAACTTTGGCATAATTACCTTGTTAGGTATCATATACCTTCAACAAAAGGAAATTTGNATTGTAAAAATCTAGTTTCTTTTAAACAGAAACTTCGTATTTGGGGGTATTTGTTTAATCCAAAATTAAATTTTGTTCATAGAACATACAATCAATTATCTTTTATAAGTTATATATATGTGTGTGTGTGTGTGTGTGTGTGTGTGTGTATGTATGAGGAAAGCTGAGTAGTAGATTTATGTAGGCCTAGTTTATCTGTGTTTGATTATATAGGACTGGACAGTTTCTTATGGTGAGAGAATGAGAATTATAGGTCTTTTCTCCAGTCCTTTCATGAGGAATAGGTTTATCTTATGTTCTAAGGCTTTTGAGTAGCATCAACTAGGACTCAATCATGTACTTAGATAATTGGGGGCTAAAATCATTAACTATCCATCTTTGAATTTTTCCTGTTTTTTTTTTATTTCACAGCATTTTAAACACAAAAAAAAATATGAGTAACACACTATTTTTAATACTTTCTTTTAGGCTTACTCAATTCCAGATATGGCCGAGGATGGATTGATCACAGAAGATTGGCTGTTAACAGTTTTCACTATTTTGGATGTGGCCAAAAACCTTTTCAATCTAAAATCTTAGAAGAAACCCAGTTTCTAATTGATGCTATTAAAACATACAAAGGTAAACCTTTTGACCTCAAACAACTAATAACAAATGCTGTTTCAAACATAACTAATCTGATCCTTTTTGGAGAACGATTCACTTATGAAGACACTGATTTTCAGCACATGATTGAGTTATTTAGTGAGAACGTGGAACTAGCTGCCAGTGCTNNGGTCTTCTTGTATAATGCATTTCCATGGATTGGCATATTACCTTTTGGAAAACATCAAAAGCTATTCAGAAATGCAGATGTGGTCTATGATTTCCTCGAAGGACTTATTGAAAAAGCTGCAGTCAACAGAAAGCCTCATTTACCTCAGCATTATGTTGATGCCTATTTAGATGAGATGGATCAAGGTGCAAATGACCTTTTATCTACGTTCTCCAAAGAGAATCTGATTTTTTCAGTGGGTGAACTCATCATTGCTGGAACTGAAACTACAACCAATGTGCTACGCTGGGCAGTTCTTTTCATGGCCCTGTATCCTAATATTCAAGGTGAGGATACTCTTGACCTCAGGGTCTCTCCTTACATATAGGGCTCAGGTATGCTTTAGACTGTTTGGCCATGTATAAAACACTTTTAGGAACTCCCAACTGTGATAGCCAAGAAGGGAAATATCCCATAATTACAGTTTTCAAATCTAGTATTTCAATGCAAATTTAAGAAAGAAAGGAAAGAAGGAAGAAAGAAAGCATCTGAAGGTTGACTATGGTGGTGATATTCCTCTATCTCAGGAGGCTGAGGCAGGAGAATCTTAAGTTCAAGGCCACCACAGCCTACATAGTTTAAAACCAACCTGGGATATGTAGAATGGCACTATATTAAAAAAAAAAAACTTAAAAATGGATCTTAATGTGTATGTTTATAAAGGATGACAAAGGTTGAGTGTCTGAAAGCCACAAAGCTGGGATCTGAACTCTGCTTTTCTTATTCAGGTCTAATTTTTTGTTATTTTCCTTGCTGACACTGATACTACTCTGATTCTAGGCTGATGACACATTTATTCATAATCCTTTTCTTGACCTTACCCAGAGCATTGGTTATTACGAATGCAGGATANAGGGAGTATATAATTAATTCATGTAACTACCAGATGACNAAAAATTCAAATCTAGATATACCCAATTCTGTTGATTTATTATGAATTATCATTTGTTGTACCCCAAAGAGAAATAAGCTTACATATAATTTTAAGAATTCCGTAATAACTCTAATATGTTTCTCTGACAGGACAAGTTCATAAAGAGATTGATTTAATTATGGGCTACAATAGGAGGCCTTCTTGGGAAGATAAGTGCAAAATGCCTTATACTGAAGCAGTTTTACATGAAGTTTTAAGGTTCTGTAATATAGTTCCACTGGGGATTTTCCATGCAACATCTGAAGATGCAGTTGTACGNGGTTATTCCATTCCTAAAGGCACAACAGTCATTACAAATCTTTATTCTGTTCACTTTGATGAAAAGTACTGGAAAGACCCAGACATGTTCTATCCTGAGCGATTTCTGGACAACAGTGGATGTTTTACTAGAAAGGAAGCTTTCGTTCCTTTTTCTCTAGGTAAGAAAACATTCACATGTATATAATTTTAAAGTATAACAATGACTCATTATTCATACTATCTCAATCTGAAGCAACGTGCTCCAGAGTGGCTAATTCTTAATACTTAAAATTCTTTTTTTTTTAGTATTTTTTTTATTAAAAGTAGATTTTTTTTCCTCAGGTAATAGATTACAGTTTTCTCTCCCTCTACTCTTCCCTGTTCCTCTCCACCTCCCCTCCCATCTGAATCCACTCCCTTTCTTGTCTCTCATTAGAAAACAAACAGGCTTCTATGGGATAATAATAATATAACAAAGTAAAATATAGTAAACAAAAAAACCTACCACCCAAACAACAATGGAGTTGAAAAGAGCTCAAGAAAAGGCACAAGAATCAGACCCATTCATTCACACACTCAGGAATCCCATAAAAACACTAAACTGGAAGCCATAATATATGTGTGTGTGTGTGTGTGTGTGTGTGTGTGTGTGTGTGTGTGTGTGTGTGTGTATGCATGCATGCAGAGAACCTGGTGCCGGCCTGTGCAGACCCTGTGCATGCTCAGCCCCTGAGTTCATAGGAGCTTCAATCATATTGGTTTAGAGAGCCTTGTTTTCTTGGTGTCCTCCATCCTTGCTCTTACATACAACATTACTTCTTACAGGAGAGGATGGTTTCATTAAAGTAATGAGCACTTGTTTCTATTCAAAATATGCCTTAATAAAATAAAGCTAAAGTTGTTGAGAAGCTGTGGCTGGCTGCTTCAGAAACTTTTTAGCTTATGAATGTTGGNGTTGTAGTCAAACTTCTACAGCAAAAATTCAGTAACAAGTATGAGAAACTGAAACCCATGTAAAGAAAAGGAAAGATGACAACTCCAAGTAAAGCTACAATCTTGCCTTCTAGTTTATCATGTCATCTCCAACTAGGAGATACTGCTGCTATGAAATATGACATGAATCACAGAGCTTGGAAGATGAGCTACATCTTCATCACTAAGGAAAGTGGTCAATAGATCAGTTGAAATGGGCTATAAGAACAAAATGTCANATCCCAAAGACTTTCTATAGCACATCATAAGCTCTATTGCATTGAATAAGAGAAGTCAAAGATGGGAACAAAATCTTAAAAAGTCCATGATCTGATATAAGGAAATAAAGGAATGTGTTTCTTCGATGAAGTACTAGTTTCTNATCTTTGAGATTTGAGAGACTCTTCTCATAAATGGTGTTGTCTAACCTACTTTAAATTCCTGATTTCCTGAATGACACCCAAATATTAGATATTAATTTTAATAAATGGTCTTTAAACTTATTTCCTTTTCTGTTCAGGGAGAAGACATTGTCTTGGAGAACAACTGGCTAGGATGGAAATGTTCTTGTTTTTTACAGCATTACTTCAGCAGTTTCATTTGCATTTTCCACATGAGCTAATTCCAAACCTGAAACCCAGGTTGGGCATGACATTGCAACCCCAGTCCTACCTCATCTGTGCAGAAAAACGCTGAAAGTGCACAACTGTATTAGGGGATTACCTTGTTTAATCAATAATGGTATTTGAGCCAAAACCACAGTTTTATAAAGCCAAGTGAACACGGATACATTGTTTAAACTAGTACTAGAGCANTAACAAGCATTAGCTGTTATTTTTTCTAACTTGCATGAACTCTTACAGACTGTATTAAATGACACAAAGGTGCAAGTGTTATGTAGGTACTAAGAAGGATCATGGATGCACTAAACAGAGTTCTTGATTAGTCTAAGTTTCCTCTGATGTGGCTCCATCCTGGGGAACTTTGCTTTTTGCTCCCAAACTGACTCCTTTATAATCAAGTGTTGTGATTAGCAGACTGTCATATCAGTCCAGGACTAAAGAAGAAATAAAACCCACATAAATGAATTTTGACTACAGAAGTATTTCAGACATGTTGGTAGACAATGGAAAAGCTTTATATTTAATATAGACCCTTCCAGTGCTTTCAGATATTCCTCTCTACTATGTATTTAAAAGAANTGTGGCATTCTTCCTATAAACAAGAGTTTCTCTGATCCTTGAGCATCCATCCTTAAAGCAGCAGTTCAGTATATAGAAAATATAGTATGCAGTTGGCTATTTATTCTTTCTTTGTAGGCACAGTCATTACACTTTTCCTGGCACCACTTATTTCTAAAACCAGTCACAGAACTCAGAGATTCAAGCATCTTATCTTACTGAGGTCTTAGTTCCATGGGTTAGGCAGGTTTTCCCAACAATATTCAAATCCAAAAGTCTGCTATAGAGACAGGTTAACTTGTAAATTGAGATACTTGAGAATGATGAGATGTTATTACTAATTATACCAAGACAAATGGCATATTATCACAGGCCAAAACAAACTGGAATGTATACTTACTCATTTATAGCTATTTTTTTCATTATTGTTTCTTCTAAAGTTCTTCAAAGATCCTATGTTCATGAACTTGTTTTGTGAAGTTGTAGTCTTAGAGCAAATAAATATAACAATGGCTTGTATGATGAATATGGATCAGGGGCTTCAGAGAAGGCTCAACAGTTAAGAGCACATACTGCTCTTGAAGAAGACTTGCATTTAGTTTCCAGTGTCCACACCAGATGGCTTACAATTTCCTGTAACTCAAACTCTAATCCAATGCTTCTGCCATCCATGGGTATTGACACACATGGGCATACACATAATTGAAAATAATATTTTTAAAAACTAGAAAGAACATGGATTTAACCTTAATCTGCTTCATCTGGTAAAAATTTCCTAGTTTCTGTGATTCAAATCAGGAGTTTTGTGATGTAGAATATTATTTTAAGATGTGTTATATTTGTTTATGCTGTAGAACATTTGTTTAATGATGCAAAGATGTGTTGCATTCTTTTATGTTGCATTTGTTTAACTCTGTGAAGCTGTGTTACTTCTCCTGTCTAAAACACCTGATGATCTAATAAAGAGCTGAATGACCAATAGCAAGGCAGGAGAAAGGATAAGCGGAGCTTGCAGNCAGAGAGAATAAATAGGAGAAATCTGGGGAGAGGGAGATCTAGGAAGGAGAAAAGCAGGAGGAAGAGAACATCAGGGGCCAGCCAGCCAGCTACACAGCAAGGCACTGNGTAAGAAGTAAAGAAAGGTATATAGGATAACTTAATTGTGGTAAAAATTAAATAGGCTTTATTCTTCAAGTATGGCTACTACTGCTTTTAGTATGCACAGGGACTTCATATACCTCTGCAGAATACTATTTTGTTTACCTATGTGTTAGGAAATCTTTGTAATTTTTCTTACATCTATATTCACAAACTATTAAAGGCAGAAGAGCCTTAGTTTCACTGCCCCTAATTCTANAGTCAAGAAGAAGGGGGTTCAGACAGGAGAATGAAGTCCTCTGGATCATGACAAAGACATGCTTCACTTTATCTTACATTATTCTCATACCCAATTATTTGTACTTTATAGTCTATATAGTTGTTTATCAGATAATATCAACTCAACCATCCAGAGTCAATTAATTGATAAAATACTGAATTTTATAAAAATATAAATGGATGCAAATTAATATGGAATCCATAATAGAAAATATCTATTTGGGGAATTATATAGTAACAGATATATCAGGACTATACAGTGACTAATGGCTTCTCACTAATCAATAATGACCTACTAATTAGGATACTGAAAACCTTATGGCAACTGAGCATGGTTATTTCTTCTTACATGCCATTAAAATCATCCTAATTTCAGAAAGAGTGTAAAGACATTGAAAAGATGGAAGGTGAGTGAACAAACTGTGGATAAAATCATACANAGACAGCCTAAGGTGAGATTGAGAGCATGTGTATGCTTCATAGGATGGCCATGGGGAAAATAGAGCACATACAAGAAGGCTAGTTAAGGAGAGAAAAAGTGAAAAGAAACCAAGCTGTGAAATGCAGCGATTGCTTGTGGTTAAAAGCACTTGCTGCTCTTGCAGAGGACCCAAGTTCAGTTCTCAGCACCCACATGGCAACTCACAACCCCCTGTAACTCCAGTTCTGATGCCTCTGGCCTCAAAAGACACCCACTATCATGTGCACCTAACCACACAGCACATGGGGGGGGGGTCAAGAATGAATTAAAAGTAAACTTTTTCAAGAAAAAAACCCGATTCCCCGGGCAAATAAATGAACAAACCTCATATCTTCACTCTTCTTTTCCTTGCTTTTTGTCCATCTGTAAAATGTGCTCNCAGTGATGAAATAAATATGTGAATGATTGTGTACTATGCCTAGAAGATAGTGCTGCTTTCATNTGTATATGGTATTCCTGCCCTCGACTGAGTGCCATTTAATTTAATCTGATATACAAACTATAATCTTACTCCACTCACCCTGGAGATCTGTGCATTTCACTAGAAATGACAACTGGGAAAACATAGCAAAAGGACTGGTATTGAGGGTTTAATAAATTTAACTACATAATCAAGACAAAGAGACAAATGGACCAGAATAGCCATGTGCTTTCTATCATTACAGGGAAAAAAAATAGTTTCAAAAACAATGAGTAATGGTGTAACATTGCCTCCTGTGCTTGTGCCTAGATTAACCCAGTACAAAGTAGCTTGAGAATATTGTGAGTTAAAAGCCATAAATACACCTCACCTACTGAGTGTTAAGAGTTTAGAAAAAAAAAGAAAGAAAAAATGCATTTCAGAGTATCAGTTGCTTATTCTGATAACTGTATGATTGACTAGGACCTGCAGTTTCCTACTGCTGCCCAAGATCACAAGAATCATGCCATGGAACACTAGTCTGGGCGGGGGGTGGGATAAGGGGTCAAATTATAAGGTGTGGTAGANGCTCAATGTATATCACTCCACAAAATTAAAAAATTCTAAGTCATGAAACATCTGTATTTTAGAATTAATAGTGGAGTGCTGCTCAGGTACAGGCCATGCCAGTCAGAACAGCTAAGAGGCCCACCTGCCTTGAAAACCTATGCCTTTGGTTCAGATAGATCCCAAGGACCCAAGCTACTGTCACCCCTTCCTGCCCACTGTCCATACCCGCTGCCTTGCCCCTGTCCCTACACGAGTATCCACTGCTCAGGTGTAGGCCAGTCAGGAAAACAGAGACCCCCCTCCCATGCTGGGGCAAAGGCCAGAAGTCCAACCCCCAACTCTGAGGGAGACTCCCTGCTTGACCAGTGGTCACACCTGGCCACCAGAAATACAGACCACAAGGATCAGAAGACCAAAGAGGAAACAGAAACCAAGGAATAAAACACCCATCCAACAAAGACAAACTCAGAAATTGGCACCTAAACCACTATTCATCCCAAACCCAGATAGATGCCTAGGAACCAGTGTAAGAACACAATAGCCAGAGCAATATGGCACCACCAGAGCCCAGCTATCCTATTAAAGTAACCCCTCTACACCTGAAGCACAAGAAAATGACCTTGAAACCAAATTTATGAAGATGCTAGCAGTCCTTAAAGAGGAAATGAATAAATCCCTTAAAGAAATCCAGAAAAACATAAACATGGAGGAAATAAATGCCTTCAAGAAAGCNAAGAAAAAAACAGGTAAAGGAAACGAATAAAACTGCTCAAGACCTGAAAATGGAAGAAGGAGCAATAAAGAAAACACAAACTGAGGGAATCCTGGAGATGAAAATCTAGGTGAGCGAATGGGAATTACAGACGCAAGTATCATCAACAGAATACAAGAGATGGAAGAAAGAATCTCAAGCATAGAAGATATGATAGAAGAAACTGATTTATCGATTGAAGAAAATGTTAAATCTAAAAAATTCCTAACAAAAAATATCCAGGAAATCTGGGACACTATGTAAAGACCAAACCTAAGAATAATGGGAATAGAAGAAGAAAAATCTCAGCTCAAAAGCCCAGAAAATATTTTTAACAAAATCATTGAAGAAAAACTTCCTAACCTTAAGAAGGTCATGCCTATAAAGGTATAAGAGACTTANAGAACACCAAATAGTTTGAACAAAAAAAGAAAGCCCGGGCTGGAGAGATGGCTCAGAGGTTAGGAGCACTGACTGCTCTTCCAGAGGTCCTGAGTTCAATTCCCAGCAACCACATGGTGGCTCACAACCATCTGTAATGAGATCTGGCACCCTCTTCTGTATACATAATAAATAAATCTTAAAAAAAAGAAAAGAAAGCCCACCCACCCCCTGCTGCCACATAATAATCAAAACACTAAACATAAGAACAAAGAATATTAAAAGCAGCAAGGGAAAAGGGTCAAGTAACATATAAAGACAGACCTATTAGAATTACACCCAACTTCTCAATGGAGACACACCTATGAACACCTGATTTTTGATAAAGAAGCCAGAAATATACAATGGAAAAAAGAAAGCATCTTCAAGAAATGGTGCTGGTCTAACTGGATGCCGATATGTAGAAGAATGCAAATAGATCCATATCTATCACCCTGCACAAAACGCAAGTCAAATTGGATCAAATGTCTCAACATGACACCAGATATACTGAACCTGAAAGAAGAGAAATTGGGGAATAGCCCTGAACACATTGGCATAGAGGACAATTTCCTGAACAGAACACCAATAGCACAGGCACTAAACAATTAATAAATGGGACCTCATGAAACTGAAAAACTTCTGTAAGGCAAAGGATACTGTCAGCAGCACAAAACAGCAGCCTACAGAATGGGGAAAATTTCACCAACCTCACATCTAACAGAGGGCTAATAACCAAAGTATATAAAGAACTCAAGAAACTAGACATCAATAAATCAAATAATCCAATTAAATGGGTACATATCTAAACAGAACTCTCAACAGAGGAATCTCAAATGGCCAAGAAACACTTAGAAGAATGATCAACTTCATTAGCCAGCAGGGAAATGCAAATAAAAAGGATCCTGAGATTCCATCTTTACACCTGTCAGAATGGCTAAGATTAAAAACACAAGTGACAGTTCATGCTGGAGAGGATATAGAGAAAGGAGAAGACACCTCCATTGCTGATGNGAGTGTAAACTTTAGAAATCAATATGGTGGTTTCTCAGAAAATTGGGATCAATCTACCTCAAGACCCAACCATACTACTCCTGGGCATATACCTAAAGGATGCTCCATCCTACCACAAGGACATCTGCTTAANTATGTTCATAGTGGCTTTATTTGTAACAGCCAGAACCTGGAAACCACCTACATGTCCCTCANTTGAAGAATGGATAAAGAAAATGTGATACATTTATACAATGGAGTATTACTTGGCTATTAAAAAATAAATCATACAATTTTCAGGCAAATGGATGGAGCTAGAAAAAAAAAACATTCCAAGTGAGGTAACCTATACCCAGAAAGACAAACATGGTATGTACTCACTTACAAGTGGATATTAGCTGTAAAATAAATGATAATCATGCTACAATCCACAAACCCAGAGAGGCTAAGCAACAAGGAGGGCTCAAAGGAGGCATATGAATCTCCCTGGCAAGGGGAAATAGAAGAGACTGGAGGCAGGTGGGATCAGGTGGGAGTTGGGGGGAGAGTACTGGGAGAGACTACTGGAATTGGGGGCAAGGTAGAAATCTTGTGCAGTGGAAACTCTCAGGAATCTAATGAAAACTCCTAATGGCGGATATGGAACCTGAACCAGCCATCTTTTCTAACCAGGAAAGGGTTCCAGTGGAAGAATTGGGACACCAACCCAGTCACAAAAACTTTGACCTACAATTTGTCCTGCCTGCAAGATGTGCTGGGATAAAGGTAACACAGAATTTGGGAGGACTGGCCAACCAATGACTGATCCAACTTGAGACCCACACCATGCCTGACACTGCCTGGAGGGCAAGGAACCAGAGTCTGAGTAATCAAGAGACTTAGGACAGAACCAAACACGATGGGGGTGAGGGGTCAATGAAATGATTCCTAATAATATTCTGCTATACTTCTAGACTGGAGCCTAGCATAATCGTCATCAGAGAGGCTTCATCCAGCAACTGATGGGAGCAGATGCAGAGACCCACAGCCAAACATTAGGCAGAGCTCAGGGAATCCTGCAGAAGAGGGGGGGGAAAAGGATCATAGGAGCCAGAGGGGTCAAAAACACCACAAGAACACAGCCCACAGAATCAACTAACCAGGACTCATAGGGGCTCACAGAGACGGGCCAATGATCAGGGAGCCTGTATGAATCTGACCTAGGCCCTCNGCATATATGTTATGGTTGTGTAGCTTGGTGTTCTAGTGAGACTCCTAACAGTGNGAGCAGGGGCCTATCTCTGGCTCATTTGCCTGCTTCTGAGACCCTTTTCCTCCCACTGCATTGCCTAGTCCAGCCTTAATATGAGGGGAGGTGCCTGGTCTTATTGTAACTTGATATGCCGTGTTGGTTGATATCCCTGAAAGGCCTGCCCTTTTCTGAAGGGAAAAGAGGAAGAATGGATGCATCAGGGAAAGAGAGGAGGTGTGGGGGGTGGGCTGAAAGGAGAGGAGGGAAGGGAAACTGCAGTTGGGATGTAATATATGAGAGAAGAATAATGAAAAAAAGAAAAAAATCTAACAGTAAAAATTTAAACATTTAAGAGAACAAGACTAAGTACAATATTGCCTAAAATTCAGTACTATGACAGAAGAAAAGAACTTGTGGTTTTTCACAGAAGAGAGGCAGATGCTGTAAGGAAAGAAGGTATAAAGATGTATAGTCAGTAAAAGTTATAACTTTATTAAATATCCAGAAATGTTTTTAGAAAAGACCAAATAATATGAAGTCTTTACATAGAGTTATCTGAATAAATGTAAATTGTCTTATTGTACCTTTTAAAAAGTTGTAAGGATTAGACAATGAAGCAAACCAATGCCAAAACTGCATAGAGGAAATACCTGAAACATAGGTTAAAATGAAAGGATGGAGCTAGGCACGGTAGTACACCTGTAATCCAAGGACTTAGGAGGTGGAAGTGAGAAGATCTGGAGTTTAAGGCCAGCCTCAGATACAGTTTGAGACTAGCCTGGACTATACACGTCTTACCCCAAAGGAGCAATTTATTTTAAACAACAGGCAAAAGGCCTATGACAAATGCATATAAAAAAGAAACAGGAGTAATGAATTTAGTAAAGTAAAATTCAAGCCAGAAAGCATAAGCAAGATAAAGGCATGCATTTTATATAATCCTAAAAAATATTGTCTATATGGAAGCTATAATGGTGTACCAAAACAGCACCTTTCAGAAAACAGTAAGTCTTCATTTCTCCCACTCTAAGACAAATCAATTGGCATTTAAAAAAAANTGAGAACACAGGGCTGGGAGATTGCTCTATTGGTAAAGTGCTCCCGGTATAAACNTGAGGACCTGAGTTCAAGCTCCCCAGAACCACATATAAAAGCCCAGTGTGGCAATGTGCATTTTTAATCCCAACTCCAGGGAGGCAAAAGTTAGATGGTTCCCTGAAGCTCACTGGTCAGCTAGTCTAGCATACCTGTCAAGTACCAGGTCAATGAAAGACCCTGTCTCAAAAAAGCAAGGTGGATAACAACACCCAAGATTGCTGTCTATCTTCCACATCCACCCACACCCCACACCCCCGNGACACAAGCACATACACACCAACAGGTGCACACACAGAATACAAAAGAATGATATTTTATCAGCAGCACAGTGGATCTAATGAGTATTATCAAGTTCTGTACAATTTTTACAAGTACCTTGTAAAGTTCTAAAAAGTTAAGCATATAGTATACCAAAAGTAAACCTCATTAGGTTCCAAAAGCACAAATAATATGTATTACTATTCTCTGAAAATAATGTGAAGTTTTTTTTTCTTTTACATACCAACCACAGTTTCCCCTCCCTACCTCCCTTCTACCCCCCATCCACTCCTCCTCCTTCTCCATTCCAGATGGGGTAAGGTCTCCCTTGAGAATCCACAAAGCATGGCGTATCAAGTTGAGGCAGAACCAAGTTCCTCCTCCCGTCCCTCCAATACCCCCCCTTCTCCACGTCGAGGCTGAACAAGGCATCCCACCATAGGGAATAGGTTCCAAAGAGCCAGCTCATGCATCAGGGACAGGTCCTGGTCCCACTGCCAGGGGCCCCACAAAAGACCAAGCTACACAACTGTCACCCAGATGCAGAGGGCCTAGGTTGGTCCCATGCAGGCTCCCTAGCTCTTGGTCCAGAGTCCATGAGCTCCCACAAGCTCAGGTTAGCTGTCTCTGTGGATTTTCCTGTCATGATCTTGATGCCTCCTTGCTCAAGCAATAGTAGATAGGGTGCCTGAACTGGCCTTCTCCTGTAATCAGATTGGTGACTACCCTAATTGTTATCACAGAACCTTCATCCAGTACCTGATGGAAGCAGAAGCAGAGATCCACAGCCATGTACTAGGCCGAGCTCTGGGAGTCCAGCTGAAGAGAGGGTGGAGGGATTATATGAGTGAAGATGGGTTTTAATAACAAAATAAAATCAGAAAACAAAATTTGTCTTATATCTTGAATGTTTGTTGTAAAATAACTTTCATGTCCAAAACTTCATGTTGAAATGCAGAAATATTTTCCATATGTTNTTTAGTTTCTTTTTGTGTTTTAAATGTATAATTGTGAAAGAAACCATATGTGATATGCTCATCACTGTCACTGAGCACCCCCCCACAAGTTAGGGTTTCTAGTGCTACNCAGTTACAAAAGCATTCCATTTTACTTTCAAATTTAAATCTGTATTACCAATACACACTCAACAAGCCAAACAAAATCACAAACCCTGAATGACTGCTTCTAAGGCACACTTGTGTGTGGATTATTTTGTTAACCAAATAAGGTGATAAAAGATTGTGTTTACTGGGTAATAGAANTATATACCTCTGCTAACCAAGCAAGAGTGTGTTAGTGATCACTAGAGCAAGCAATCCTCACATTACTGACATGTGAGCAACAATCATACCAGAATTTCTACATTCAAAGATAATTAAGCTGAAACAAAAGTAAATTTCTGTTAGCTAAACCAGAGTCCTTCACTAACTGTGAGTTAATTAGGATTACATTATATTTAATTGTAGCAATCAATGAATGTGTCAAAANAAAAAAAAAAGACTAACACACTTTCTCCAAACACAAAGTAAGTAGAGTGGTTTTGAGACAGGACAGAATGGGACATGCATGTGGACATGGGAAGAAAGAGCTCCTCACCCGAGTCTGGTTGAAGCCTATTGTCAGGAAAGAGTCCAGAATTCCAGCATGATTAATGTTCACTGCAAAAGTGGCCAACATAGAGACACTTTTTTATGTATGTTTTTGTTAAAGATTCATTTTTTAAATTATGTGTCTGTGCAGGAGTGTGTTCATGTGCCCAGGAGGCCAGAAGAGGGTACTAGAAATCCTGGAGCTGGAGTTACAGGTAGTGTGAGTTGCTCAGTGTCGGCATTGGGAACTGAACTCAGGTCCTCTCCAAGAGCAGTACAAGCTCTTAACTGCCAAGCCATCTCTTCTTCAGACCCTANATATTATTCAAATAATAATGTTCAAATAACAATGAACCATTCTTAAGGTGTAAGTATATAAGACTGTTGTTCAAATCTAGATGGTCTTTTAATAAAAAACCCAGAGCCAGANATTGGGGTGAAAGCTGAAGGATCAGAGAAACAGAGCAAGCCACAGCCAACCTCACCTCACCAACTCCTCAGCTGATCCTGTTTCCANGAATCCTCAGACTGAAAGCCTCTTGAGTCCTCACCTAGAAGGGTCTCAGCTGAACTGCCTCAGTTCCTGTTTCCTCANGCCTTATATACCTTTCTCCCCCCTACTGTCANTTCCTGGGATGAAAGGTGTGTGCCACCACTGCCTGGCTCTGTTTCCAGTGTGGCCTTGAACTCACAGAGATTCAGATGGATCTCTGCCTCCCGAGTGATAGGATTAAAGGTGTGTGCCACCATTGTCTGGCCTCTATGTCTAATCTAGTGGCTGGCTCTGTCCTCTGATCCTCAGGCAAGCTTTATTAGGGTACACAATATATCACCACANAAAACCTTTTCCATTTCCCAGCTATGAAACTACTTTTTGGGAATCTCACAAGAAATCTCATTTACAGTAAAGGGCATGACTTAAACTCTGTGTAATGCTTACAATCCCTGGTTTTTATCCTATCAGATGGTAATTCCACCCAAAGCACCTGCAGTGCCACCCTAAAATCCCATTTGTAAAATTTAAAAAAGGGAAGGAGTAAGTTTCTTAACAACACTTTGAGATGTAACATGAAAGCAACCATAATATAGCTTCTCCTAAGACACTCAAGCAGGAATCTTCCTTGGGAAGCCCACTCACCTTGGCTGCCTTATCCTTTCTGAGTTGGGTGCCTCTCATTCAATTAATCCCAATGCTTAAATCTATTTTTAAAATCTCTCTTTAATAAACACCAGCCCTGCTCCATACTGACTCATTCTGAAATTCTTTTCTGCAGCCAACTCAAGAATCTGGCTTTACTTGAGTGGAGCTACTTCGTGGAGGAGGGTACTTCTCAGGCTGCTGATGGCTGTTCTGGATTCTTAGTACTCAGCCACAAAGACCAAAGAACTGCAGGAGAGAATATTCTCAGATGGACAACCACTACTTCAGCACAACCTAGTAAAATATGTAAAACTCAGAGTAACATTTCTCCTAGAGCAGCTCTGTGATGGGAAGGCACATTATTTAATCTTCTCATAGTCACCTTGTTGAGTTTTCAACATGTTGTGGTATTCTGGCTTATGTTCCCTCAGAGCAACTGAATTCCTTCTGCAAAAACATAGATGATACCATTCTTGTTAAAATCAAAGCATTTTCATATTATTGTGACGATTTCATCTTCAGGCAGCATGTAACATACATTCCTGATCATGCTTTAAAACAATGATTTGAGTCATGGTCTCACACTGGAGCCCAGGCTGGCCTCAAGTTTTTTTTTTCAACATTGTGTGTGTGCACACACACACAGTGCAGACAGAGATCAGAAGAAGAANAACTGTGGGAGTTCTCTTCTTCCACTGTATGTGTTCTGGTGATCAGGCTTAGTTCCTCAGGCTTGGTGGCAAGTATCCTTACCTGATGTGCCATGTCACCAGCTCTTAGGTTTCCTTCTCTTTCTACTTCCTCTTAGAAGTCTCCTTCTCCATCCAGTTGTTTCAGTTCTGANCCAACCTCATTACTCTTCTTATATTCTGACTCCACCTTGTGGTTTTCATTATCAAGTGAATCCAGAAATTATTAGCCCTTATCTCTCTTCTGAACTCAACCATACTGAACCACACCAGAATTTATCAAACCCTTCTACCACAGTTTCAATCTGGATTCATCTATTTGCTCTTAACTGCATCCAAAATCTATCCTTCTCTCATGTATTCTTTCTCAGTCTCAGTGAGTTTCCAAATCAGAAATCTATCACCCTCCTTGCTACCAAACCCAATTAATCACCAGAAATTGATTCTGTGTCCTAATCTCAAGACCATTCATTTCTTTTACCCTACAACCTATCCTAGCCAAAACCCACAAGATCTCCCTGTCTCTAAATCTTGTTCTTCCACTGTCAAAAGCAAAAATTAGAACTTTCAAAAGAAAAAAATATGTAACAAATTCAATTATAGATTTCATAGGTTTTTATCTGCCAAATATAAATCAAGGCACTCTTGAGTCTACAAAATATACAAAGAGCTCTCCTACCAGACTGTGGCAGAACAGTGAGATTTTGTAAGGTGGGAATAAGGAAAGAGAACAATTGAAAAAGCATTTTTTGGTTAACACAGGGTTAGTTTTTCCTTTGTTTTGTTCTGGGTGAAAACACAGGAGACTTCCGTATTGTGCTCAATTCACTCAGACTGAATTCTGTTTTCAGCAAAGCAGAATTTGGGACTCTATTCTCTTGAAGCTTCAGTCTGATTATATGGCATTTAGCAAGAGTAACTCCATTTTGTTTAGTCTGTTGGGACCAAGGGCAGAAGCTCAAACCAAACAATGGCCACCCATAACTTTCTAACAATTCAAATTAGTGTGTTGACCATTCCATATAAAAAATTATTTCATTCAGATCAAAACCCTTTGGTTCCTATTTCCTTAAGAGCAGAATTTAAATGNCATACCATGCATTAGAAGAGACTTCATTAACCAGTCCCTCTTTTTATTCTCTGCTCCAGTCAGCCTAGAACTCTTGGCTTGCCCAATGTGGAGATGATTTCTCCAGTTCTGGCCTCTATTTGTGTTGCTTCTCTCTCACTCCANTCATATCAAAACTAACTGAATTCTTCAGTGCTCAGTGTAAAACATTCCCTTCCCCTGAGCAGCTCTTCATCCTTGCACTACCTGTCACTGCTAACACACAAACCCTTCTGAGCTGTTCATAGTGGCCCAGCAACTATAATAAAGGAACCAGTTAGCTCCAATCATCTCTTTTGTAGTTTGTTTCTATGAGTTGTAACCCAGAGAGAAATTTTGATTACTTAAGTAATGCCAGACTCTTGTAAAAATAAGCAGACAAGGCCAACAGCAAGAGGAAAGTAGGTAAGAGTAGCCAGAAACAGCTTTCAAACAATTAAATAAATAACAATCACCACAAAAAATTTCTATTGAGAAAAAATTGTGTCTATTTCAGTTATATATTTATAATACCATTGAGTTACAATAGCAGATTTGTGATAAAATCCTAATAAAAATTAATCTGATCCTATAGCAAGCAAAATAAGAACTATGAACTGGAGGTATTGTGTAATAGAGTGCTCACACAGCAGACTTGCGGCCTGGGTTCAATCCTCAACACACCCCCACAGAAAGACAATTCCTCAAGTAGGACACTATCTAATAGTAGTAAGTATATTTTTAATATATTCTCACATTAATGACTTTCAATCATATTTAAAATATTGCCATGGATAATTTCAATAATTTTGATTTCTTTGGAATGTTTTGATTTGGGTTAAATAATTTAAGAATTATTTCAAATGAGTTCCTAGTAACATTTTTAGTAGAAGAAAAACGTGCTTCTTTCAAGACAGAATTTAAAACTAAATTACTCCAATACAAAACTTAAGGAACATAATAGTTTAGAGACTTGTTTCTCATAATACATGCCTGTACATGTATGAACTTATACACACATATATACTGTTTTCTGTAGGAAAGGAAGCAACAGAATAAATACATTTGCATAGGATGTAAAACACATTTTAGAGAAATATACACACAGGATGTATATAAATGCAAATTCAATATATTATCAGTTAAAGTTTTATTACTCAGTAATATATGGTGGGACCTGTTTACAAATGATGTGGTTGTGGTAGCAAAAGTGATAGGAAGGAACTCAGCACTCAACATGTATAATAAATAAAGTGTAGTGATTCATTAAATATGATATTTGCAGGATCAAAAACTCCAGTACTTCAATAGAACTTTAACTGCAGCCTTGTGGACAACCCAACTATCTTAGATAGGTAAAAAAAACTCCAGCATCACACTCTATAGGAACTACTGTGGGAACGGACAGTTAACTGTACATAAAGTTGAATGGCTCNAAAATATTGTAGTCTTCAAGGAAAATGAGAAATCAATTTACCATCTTGGTATAATTTGGTTGCTTTCTATAACTTCAATAATTTTTCACAACTAGGGCACATAGCCAGACTCTAATGAGGTTATGTAAACATTATCAATGTGGTCTGTTTTCTTAGTAAGGTATTTATTTATATGTATTTGCATGGAATTATTTTTTGAACTATTTATAGAATTTTTATGTAAAAATTAAGCATGTATTCCCATCATGTACTTTAAGAATTCAGTCTTTCTGTGGGGGCTCTAGTATTACTACATAGTGATGAGTCATCTGTGTCATGTATCCTTGGAGCATAAAGAAATTATCAAAAAAAAATGTCAGTTTTACTATAACCAGACACAAGGATACAAGAGACCTAAGACACGTATCTAAAGATAACCAATTATTTAGGCAGTATCTTTGATGGGTTTGGTTTCATTTGATTTTGCACTAAGGCCAAAGATAGCAATCTCCTTTTTCTTGGCTCTAATTACAATGGTGCTCATTTTATAAAAGATAACATCAATATTAGGACGGGTTTTTTTTTCTGGCAAATCTATGTCATATTTATAATAACTAAATATTTAAAATTACATATCCTGAGCAAAAATAAAAATAAGAACAGTTTTGACTAAAGAATCAATTCCTTCATTGTTAAACACCTTTAAAATTCAACCATGGAACAAAATCAGTATGACTAGAATTCAGACTTCTGATGTCCACAGCAAACCTGAATACTTTAGGCAGAAATAAAACACACAAGTAGAGTATACACAACAATAAAAAGCATCAGAAATTGATGCATCTGGATTTTGTTAAGTATAACAAAGGTCCTCAGTCCTTCGTGGATGAAGCTGGGAGAACCATATTGAACAGTGTACTGCCATGAGCAGAATCACTCAGAAAGGCCACAGTGAATTCCTTTTTGGATTAGGCAGAGTTTTGTTTTCCCACCCTTCCCCAAACAAAGACATAAAAGATATATTTGGAAATACAAGATGAATCCTGTTTTCATAAAACCATTATGACCACTTCAAAAGCTGAAGTCTCTTGAATTTTCAGTTTTAGCCCTCCTTCACCATGAAAATGAAAGAGCTCACTACCCAGCAAAGCAGCATTATGACCAAGTATTTACACACCAGTGGAGGCTTTGAGAAAGGGCTTTGCAACACNGATCAACTGCAGAACTCTAAGATTCATTCTCTAGTTTGTGATCAAAGTGCTTAGGAGTGAGACCTGCCAGGGGAGCAAGGATTCTCTCACAGTATTAAGGCCTGTCCACGCGGGAATGGTCAGTTAAGAGTCAGCACAGTGAGCATTAGGTAATGACTGCTGACCCTGGGCATAGAACCCCAGGCTTCTTCAGCATGAGTTTTCTTCTACTCAAACATCTGCTCTTCCTCTTCATCGGCTTCCTCAATAACCTGAATGTCATCCGCTTGAGGTAAGGAGGTGTTCTCCACCTGCAGTTTGTTTCCCTCAGCTTTACATTTTTCTTCTTCTTCTATGATTTCCTTCCATATCTTGTGGTTTTCAGTAAGGTGGTGCATTAGCTGACAGAATACCCGCCGCCTGCCTTTCCTTCTCTGTGGCTCTGTGAAATTTAAAACAAACACGTACATCAAAGCAAAGACGACTCCATTACTCACTCAATAAACGCCTCAGTGCTCACTCTAGTCTAAGGAGTTATGTAAGCTCTAAGGGTATAAATGCGAGCAGTAAGAAAACAAGTATCCACACTATAGCGATCACATCCCAACAGAACAATATAGATAAACAAAGCTATGAGTGAGAGGGGTTGTTCTGGAAGGAAACAAAACAGAGATGGGGGTACAGAAAATACTGGGTTAGAGGGGAGGATAGTGCTGAAATCTAAGATGAAAATCCTAATAATCCAAAGTTAAAATTCAAGCTTGTAATGTTTTAATGTAGTAAATTAAATGTAATTACCAGTATTCTGGTGAATATTACTTATTTTGAAAAGCCAGTCAACCAACCCCAAGTTGGCATAAAATTATTCTCTGCCANGCTAGCCCTAAACACAAGGCATTTGTAACTGTAGAGGGTAGAAGGTACTTATACAAGTGGAGCCCGCTGAAGAGCAATGGCTGGAGGACAGCCTCCACAGAGAGGTGCCTCCACTAAATAACAACGGAGCTCTCATTGTGTTATAGTTCTGATTCTTAGTATACTAGAAAAAAAGTGGCTAGCTAGGTGTAACTTAAATCTTACTTTAAAATAAACAGGAAGTGACATTTCATTAACAGTTTCAAAGACAGATTTTTTTTTTTAAATTTTCCACTTATCATCTTACTCAGNAAAATATGTTGCTATATAACTCATTCTTAATATCAAAACCTTGGTTCTCTCAGAGCCGGGGCTCTGTTCTCCTTTTCTCCCCACTGCTTTGATTCGTTGAAGTCGTGCTCCCCAGTTGTTCTGATGTTTGAAGAGGGTGAGATGAGGAGTCTAACTGCTAGGACTCACTTCAGAAATGTTCAGATGAGCATTTTCTGGGGGAAAGCATTGTGAGAAATGCTGCTTTCATTAATTAAGAGTCCCCATTATACTACAGAAGTAACACAGTACCAGCACACAGCAGTTATCCAAAACCTGACTATTGAATCTGAACACTTAGACAGGAGTTAACATATCTGTATGTAAGACGCAAAAATCTAAATCCAAATTAAGGAACATTTGTAGTTAATAGCATTAAATAAAACATAGCTTCCTTCTGTTCTTACTGGGATTTAGATTGTCTTCTGTTTCTTCACCATCTGAATCTAATTCTTCACCATCATCATCATCATCATCATCACCACTTTCTGTATCACCATCCTCTTCTGCTTGTGTCCACTGACCAGGCAGCAAGCCAGCAGCATCATAGGAGTTGCACAAGGGGCCCACAATGTGGGTGATAAAAGATTCTTGGAGTTTTGCTAGTTGAGGAGAAGAACGATCCATGAAGGGACTAATAGGTAGACCGAGGGTTGCTTCTTCATCTCCCTGAGCATTTCAAAAAGAAAAATACATTTAACTACCAAAAATTCAACCATTAAGGTTTACTGTTAAAATTATCTTGGGGTTTTCTTCCTTTTTGGTGTTTTTAGAAAGGGTCTCTCTACATAGCTCTGGCTGTCTAGGAACTCACTTGGGAGATCAGGCTAGCCTTGAACTGACAGGGATCCACCTGCCTTTGCCTTCTGAGTGCTGGGATTAAAGGTGTGCACCACTACACTCAGAGTCTTGAGCTTTTAAAAACACACAGTCTACATCAAAATAATCTTTATATAATACACTAATGACTGTAATTATTGTTAGGATGGAGTGTGGCTTGATGGACACATGTTTACCTAGTGTTTTAGAGACTGCATCAACTACCAGCAGAGGAAAAGAAGTTACTCTGTCTTTTCTCCATTTGAGAAATCTTAAACAAAACTGTATTCTCAAATTCTGTTTATATCAACTAGTACAGCTGATATTCAGTTAACAGGGAAGATATAATATATATATCTATATCATATATAGATATATATAATATATATAAACAAATACTAGTAATTTTACTATCAACCTGCAACATTCTGTAATATTAACATTAATAGCTTAGAATTAATACATTAAAGCTAAATTATTTGATTTGTGGTAATAAATGACTATATTTATTTAGTTTAAGATTATAATGTAATTTTCATATTTCTATTCCTATTCTCAATAACAGGTTACACAATATGGTATTTTATAACTTTCAAGGGTGGGTAAAAGACATTGTACCTTTTACAATCCAACACAGCGTAAGTGTGCATGATCAGACAGACTCAACTTCATTACTCCTACTTTCTTACACACAGAAGCTCTAACTTTGTAAACATCTTGAGTATTCATGGCTATTAGGCCAAGGACTCCAAAGGAATANAGTATAGGTGAGTGGTTTTGATATTTTCAAGATAATGAAATTTGAAGCTTGTAGGAAAATCAGCTTTCTTCTACATTATGGGGAACATTCCCACCCCCAAAATGGCACAGATTCTGCAAATGGGTAAGAATCTTTTAAAGCCAAGACTTTAAAAGATATGAAAAAAGTAGCATGTTTATAATTCAAGTCTTTGAAAACCACTCAGTATCTGCTCTAAACTTACTTCTATACTTTAATTTATTTTCTGTCAGGTCTTTTGTCTCATAGATATTTCCAATACAATGATCGTCTTTCTATAACAGACTTGAAAATGTCTTTAGATGATTAAATAGGTTCTGAGAAAACCATAAAAATCACTTAAAAACTACTTCATTTGGTCCTTCCCCTACCCCCACCAGAAGTCATCAACTGTAAAGAGCTACGCCACACTTCAGTATCTTTATCATAGTTTTAAAGGACTCTCCTCAATAGCTTCCTGTCTGGACTGTTCTTTGTTTTTTTTTTGGGGGGGGCAGTTGCCACAGAAGCCTTCATTGCTTTTCATTCTCAGTTATGGTGCAGTCATCAATTTGCTGGACGCAGGGAGTTTGACCATGCTCCAATGAGTATATGGACAACACAAATTGGACTTAGTGAGGTTTTTTGTTTTGTTTTTTGGGGGGGCACAAGGTGGGAGGGTGGACTTGGGAGGCATGGGGAGTGAGTGTGATCAGGATGCATTGTACAGAATTCCCAAATTATTAATAAAAATATTATGTTGAGGGGGAAAAAGTACTTCATTTGGAAATCAACTGTTTTAAGTTATAATTCTCAGTTTGAAAGTGACCTTGGAAATCTTCAGTCAAGAGTACAATCAATTTCCAGTCAGGTAATAAGCTATATATTTCTGTTTGCTACTTTAAATGTTAGCAGTGATGGCTAGAGAGATGGCTCAGTTGTTAAAAACACTGACTGCTCTTTCAGAGGACCTAAATTCAAGTTTTAACATCCACATGGCATCTAACAACTATCTGTAACACCAGTTCCTGGATCTGAAGTCCTCTTCTGACCTTTACAGGCACCAGGCACACATATGGTGCAGTCATCAATTTGCTGGACACTGGGAGTTTGACCATGCTCCAATGAGTATATGGGCAACACAAATTGGACTTTTTGTTTGTTTTATTTTTGGGGGNCACAAGGTGGGAGGGTGGACTTGGGAGGAATGGGGAATGAGTGTGATCAAGATGCANTGTACGAAATTCCCAAATAANTAAAAATATCCATACACATAAAACATCCATACACATAAAATAAAATATTAGCAGCAAAGGTAGAGCTGAGAAACCACTAAGAGCCAGGGTACACACAATGTTTAACCCCTTTCAGGGCAACTCTTACACTTCCTGTAGCAATCAGGCCCCCAAAAGTGCTTTCTTCATATGACAGCTCTTTAAAATCCCACCAATCTCACGTTTCATCTTACCTGCTCATAAAACTCATTCACAATGCCTTCTGTCCATCTCAAATGTAGATCCCGAGCCTTTGCTGGGCCATTTATATCTGCTAGTTTGATGCACACCTGGCAGACTAAGAGGCGATCGCTTTCACTGGTCCATTCTATACCATTACTATTTACATCGTTGGCCTATTTTGGACAAACAGAATTGTTTTTTTAGGTTCTGAGTCACAAGGAGTTTCCAATGTTTATCCTTACCAATTACCTTAAAATTGTTTTCTGTGCAAAGGACAGGGAGAAATTTTAGTAAATGCTTCCTTAAAATCAGAATACCCTGTAATGCAGACCTANGTAGTAAAATATCCCACTGAAGTAGTAATAAGATTTTATTTCAAAGGAAGCATAGCTTTTTTTAAAAAAAAAAAAGCCAGTTTTGGTTTCATTATTTGTAATTATCACAGAGAATAACAACACATATGTATCTATGTATATGTAATGTGTATTAAATATATGTGCATGTGAATCTATAAATTATAAGAATTTTTAACTATTTCTACTTTAGAGGTCACTTGAAAGAGCTAAGGAAAAATCAGTTCTAGCNGTAACAGGCAGCTATAGTTCAAAGACACGAGTCTTAGAAACTCAACTCTATGATCTAAATCTTAACTCACAAGGATATTAACTCAGCATTTAACCTATTCAAATCCATTTCTTCCTCTATAAAGAAGAGATGGTAATCTTGTCAGACACTGCCATAAAGATGAATAAATACAGTGCCTGGTTGATAAGTAAATATTAATTAGCATTATTTAAGTAAGTNCAATTATCATTATTAGATAGGCAAATTTAGTATGCTTTTTATTTCCTCTTGGAAATAAAAATTGAGGAATCAGCAGCTTCCTGCTAGCTAACAATAAAGAGGCAGGGCCTAACTAATCTCTCAACAAAGTAAAGCAATGGTCCTCAAGTATTTTCTACTCCCTGGCACTCACTGTCATTATCATTGTTGTCAGAGCAGTGTAGTGACTATAGCTGCCACAGTGACTATGCACTCTCTGAGGGGAGGGGCTGTGGGTTGCTCTTCCCCAATCCACAGTACAGTGACTACACACACTACACTCACACACACACACACACACACACACACACACACACACACACACACGGCAGTTTGGGATGAGGAAATCATTGTCAAACAGAAGAGAAGAGACACTGTTCTTCTGCTAGGTCAGCAGTAGAAAATTACTAATACTTCTTAGAAACACAACTTTAATTTCATGAAATGTCTCACTTGGCACTGAGTAACTCAAAGTTTGTTATAAAAACTTTGGATATAATTAATTGTTGTTAATATTTAAAAGAAAGCCACAATAAAATTCATCNATTTGTCAAAAGAAAGTATAGCAAGCAGTATTTTAAGAAATATTGTCATAATAATGAAAATGTTTATTTAAAATAGTATGATAGGGCTGGAGAGATGGCTCAGTGGTTAAGAACACTCACTGCTCTTCCAGAGGTCCTGAGTTCAATTCCCAGCAACCACATGGTGGCTCACAACCACCTATAATGAGATCTGATGCCCTCTTCTGGCCTGCAAGGAAACATGCAGGCAGAACACTGTATACATAATAAGTAAATAAATAGTATGATAGCCGGGCGGTGGTGGCACACACCTTTAATCCCAGCATTTGGGAGGCAGGGCAGGCGGATCTCAGTGAGTTCNAGGCCAGCCTGGTCTACAGAGTGAGTTCCAGGACAGCCAAGGCTACANAGAGAAATCCAGTCTCGAAAAACCAAAATAAATAAATAAATAATAAAATAGTATGATATATTATTTAATGTCCGTTATTTACTCTTATTTCATGTGTAATGTAATTCCAACTTAACATCAAAACCCATCTTTCATCTATAACACTAACAACAATTTCCCTTTTCAAAATCAGACACTACTTGACATAACAAACCTTGGCATTGAATTCAGCAAGGAAATCAAAATGTTTTTTGAGATCTGTGGCAAGNATTGCTTCTATGACTAAAAAACGAAAGCGCTTGAATTCCACATGGTCAAGGTTAAGTAGGAAGTTGTATTCTGGGCGGGAAAGATACAGATTCCAAGCTGATGCAGCATGATGATTTTCTAGAACAGATCTGTCATTGTATAAAACTGCCTAAAAAGAATAAAGAAAAATGAGACGAGCATCTTACATACAGAAGCTTTAATAGCTCAATGTCAGAAACAGGTCAGAATCATGTGCACCTACCACAAATGAGGCATGTTACGATAGAAGGTTGTAATGGTTTTACAAAAGTGCAAACAGGCTAAGGACACCTTTCCTTCTGATGTGCATATCTAAAATATAAGATTTGTCCTCAAAGACTCTGTAATACCATACCGCCTCCCAAGTGATAGAAAAGTGTTTTTGAAGTAAACATTCAATTTGTGAAGCTTCTGATAATAAATCCATTGGGATATAGAACAGGGTTAGGATACAGCTCTGTTCTGCAGCCAACACAGTTAACTAAAGAGGAAGAAGTGATGTCCAGGGGAAGCCAGAGACCCCTGTGTCTGAGGACGTAGTCTATATTCCCTTCCTGACACAGTGCCTGAGCAGTGAGAGATAAGTATAAACTAGGTAAAACCATAAATATCCTGGTTTCAACAGTGTGAGCTCACTTTTCCCTACCCTCATACCAGTGGAAAACCCTGAGGGGCATTCATAGCCAGTAGAGTACAGAATTTCTAAAGCTTCTACCATCTCTAAAAACTCAACCATTTTCAAAATTGCCAAAGAAGCAATAATTACTTTTTTAAAAAATTCATGTCAAGTTGTGTTAAAGGCCAGGGATTAAGATGCAGAAACAAAACTGTTCTTGTTTTTCTGGTCNTTACTGCCTAGTAGGAAAGGAAGACAGATAAACAGAGGAAGCAGTATCAGGTGAGACATATGTGAGCTTGATTCCTATACCTGTTATCTGAAAATTAGTGTCAAGATGTAAGCATATCTGCATGCCATCATGTGATCACGTTACACAATGGAATGATTTAAGCTGTTANGACTCACATAAAAAAGCCTCCCATCAATCTTCACAGAACTAAGCATCATAAATCCCTCTAAAAAGACTTCACTTCAAAAACTCCGTAAGGGGACAATTTATACTTAACAGTGTTGAAAAACTCATGCTTAATTTAATGAAGATCNATAAGCTATCAAAACAGCTCCATCATATCAGGAAGGAGTAATGAAACTCTTAGGTCATTAAAACACACTGTTCATGGGCCAGTAAGACGGCTGAGCAGCAGGTACAAGTGTTCACTACAGAAGCCTCATGACCTAGTTCAATCCCTGGAACCCACATAAGGTGAAATCCCCTGAAATTGGTTCTCTAACCCCTACATGCAACCCCCCCCACATCATATACACAGTAATATTTTTAACACACTATTCAATGAGTATCTTCTGAAGCTAGCTAGCTGGCTTTAAAATCTCTCAGAGCCAGGGCAGTAAAATAAAAGAGTAAGTTTCCAGTTCCTTTACTGTGCTGTCCTTGGAAATTACTTCAAGAGAAATAAAGTGGAAGCAAAAATCAGAATCAGTAACAGAATCTATATATAATCTCCATACAGAAACTCCAAATTCATGGGAAAACTAAGAACAGGTTGAGGAAAGACCAATATGAGAATGAATTGTGCTATAAAGAGCTGAGTCTCTGAATGAGAAGAAACTCTGGGAATGTGAATGGGGGGTCTGTTCCCTGGCTGAGTGCCACCTACCACACTTCTATATGGAGAACTATTTAGTCTGAGGACNGATACCCACACTAGTGACTCATTCTCTCCAGGCAGCTTCCTCCGATATTTTAAGAGGCGAGTCTTCTGCCTGGAGGTAAATGCAATACTTAGGTCACAAGGCATGCCCTTGGAAAGGACTGTTGGATGCCAGTCTCTTCCTGTCTTTTTCACATGCTGACTGCCCTGACACAAGAGTTTTGCTTCACTACAGACTCCTCACCATGAGTTACATCCACACAGGTCCAAAAGCAACGTGACCCACTGACCTTGTAAACTGAAACTTCTGAAATGATGAGCCAAAATAAACCATTCCTTTTCACATGATGGCTGCTTTAGGTATTTTATCAGAGTAACACATTTTTTATAGAAACATATTTTTTATATGTTGTTTCTTTTTACCCTGAATATCACAATTTTTTGTTCCAATGGAAAACTTTGTGTGTGATATGGNGTGTTATATATACTTGTTAATATAGATGGGTGCACATGTGTGTGCAAATGCATGTGGAAGCCAGAGGTTGATGGTGAATGTCTTTCTTGATCACTTTCTATCTTTATTTTTGTGACAGTCTCTTTGTGAACCTTCTGTAGCTCACTGTTTGGGTAGACAAGCTAGCCAGTAAGCTTCCGAGATACCCACTAGCCTTCCCCGTCCAATGCTGGGGTTACAAGAACATGCCACTATGCTTGGCTTTTTAACCTGAGTTCTAGGGATCTTAACTCAGTTCCTCATGCTTTCAATGCAGACCCTTTTAAGAGGTGAGCCCTCTCTCAGCTCCAAGTGATAAACTTTCGTTAACATTCACACACCTCAGGAACAAATGGGCAACCAGAAATCAAATACAAGTCTCCTAGTGCTTTCCTCAAAGGATTATGATTTACCAAATGTGTAAGTCAATCAAACATGATATGAAGGTTAGAATGGCCTCTGAATTTGTAGAATGGTACTACAAAAATATGTATCCCAGGGTAAGTAGTTTCTCCCAAATAACCCTTACAAAGTGGACAAATACCAATAATCACATTTAAAGTTATCAGAAATCATGAGCTATTAATTCTCAATAGAGAAATTATATGGTCCTCCTAACCCATTTCTCTCTCTCTCTCTCTCTCTCTCTCTCTCTCTCTCTCTGTGTGTGTGTGTGTGTGTGTGTGTGTGTGTGTGTGATCACTCAACTTGAGATTAAAATAATTTATCTCCTATATTTAAAACAGTTGGCCTGCTTGCTTGAAGAAGACAGATGAAAAGAGGAACAGAAAATGCCTACAAATGATGAAAAGGTAAGAACTGAGGTTAAAACAGAATGATAAAGTGAAGACAGGTATTCATTAGAAACAGTAATAAGTCCCTACGTAAGGCATATGGATAGAAAGATACATACAACATTGCAGCAATCTCCTAAACAAACACACACCTCAAATCACATTAAATTCTTCTAAAANCCGTATGTTTAGTTCCAAGTCCTCATGTTTAAAGCTANTGCAGTTACAGTATTCATGGTGGGAATTCATACTACTTGATTTAAACTGTGATGTGACCCTANAATTTGTACTTTATCAGCTATATTCCTTCCATATAAAATATTACACCAAAATAAATTATTATGTATCTTTTTATCANATTTGCATGTATATATCTTTGTATNTGNGGTGGGGATACATGTGCATGTCATGGCACATTTGTGGAGGACTGAAGCCAGTTTGTGAGTAATTAGTTCTCTTTTTCTATCAAGTGGGCCTCAGAGATCAAACTCAGGTTGTCACACTTGGAGGGAGGTGCCTTTATCTGGTAAGGCACCTCACTAGCCCAAGAAAAAATTGTTAGTACACTAATATATTTATAGCTAAAAGACTGAAGGTCAAGATATTAAGACACACATTAGGAGAGAAATGGGAAGAACAAAACCATTAATGATATCCTTGGTCATTACAGCTTTTAGCCATACTATGGACCCAGTCAGAAGGAACAAAGATTCAGTCAGATTAAAGACAAAAATATTTCTATCAAGATTTAGAATTCATGAAACATGGAGTTATTTCATAAACTATTTATTTTTTTTTATAGCTGAAGAAACTGGTTTTTCCAAATTCTCTTAGCATTCATCATCATGTATTTTCATCAATTAATTACAATGAAGAGCCTACTGACAACATGACACAGAGGAAGGATGAGTTATAGAGGGATATGCAATGGGTTAGACAAACTTTCAGAATGCCTCTTAAGCTTCCAAACATTTCTCTCCTACCTGAGGTGCATTTGTAGCCACTAGAAACGCATTTGTTCTTCCTGGGTGATCATAATCGTGCATGGCAGCTGCCACATACAAAGCCATCAGTTCTAAAGCAGGAATGTTGGAAGATAGACAGCCATAACTCTCATCTGGAATACAGCAACTCTTCGAAGAAATGTAAGCAATCTGTCCAGAACCAAGTCTACCATCTGAATCTGTGTGACAAAAAAGAGCAAACCAACATTAGGGT
>LZPO01097862.1:15862-30944 GCA_001675575.1 Neotoma lepida
GGGACAAAGGGATTACCAAGTTGACTGTGCTAAAAGTTCTGGGATCTCTTACGTCAGTGAGATTCTCTAAACACTGAGATGGAGCCAATAACCAGATTTTAGACTAAATAATGCAGTTTACTTGGGATTGCCAAATTTTTAACCATGCAATGCCATGCCTGTTTCAAAATTTAAAGATGAAATAACCTACAAGATAGCCTCCAAGGGGAACTTGCCAAGGACTCCATCGGGAAATAAAGGTTGGTATAGCCAACCAGTTCNGTTTGGATGGACTGTTGAATAAATCTGTTGAAATAATAGGAAACACAGCTCCAAATATCTTAAATGATGAAGAGGCATTAACCCTCAGGAAAATAATAAAGTTTTGGGAACATTTTGATGGGTTTTTAAACTCTATTTCTGTAAAACTACTTCAGCCAGATCCTCTTGCATGCCTTGAGCAGAACAACTTGCAGCATATTTCCCCATTCACATCTAAGGACGGAAAGAATAATGTTTCCTACAGCTGCTAACCAAAGGCCTGGGCAAGTGTTGTGAAGAAGATGGCAATGATCAAAATGATCTAACCAAACAAGGCACAGCTGGAGTGAGGGGTAGGGTAAGGCACACCCAGGTCTCAACGGTGCTGTGGTTGCAGCACTGTAAAATAAGTTTTGGTCTGGGTGGGGTGATGTTCATTAGAGGAAGTTACAGCAGAGGGGCGGGGCTGAGGAGGAAAGGGTAGAATTTAATGACTAAGTAAAGGAAACTTCTTAGGGAGGAAAGCAAACAAAAGGTCTTGTAATGATCACACTTCCAAGTACTTATTTAACCTTCTCTGAAGATGATTTGGAGGAGAGAACCAACAATGGAAATTCGGGGAACCCGCCACTGCTAATCATGTTAGCTTATCCCCATGTAAAACATGCAGACTGTGTGTAAACTACATGTAGAAACGTTACATTGNTGAGCAAGATGAAAGACATAGATTTGTTTCAAAGTGGGCAGAATGGCTTTTAGGGTGGAATAAGCCTGGCTCCAATTTTTGTGAAAATAGCAGACAGCTGAAGTTCTATGTCATTATCCACAGGNCTCTCTGTGTTCAGAAATCCCTGCCACTCCCCATCTTTCCTCTCAGGAAACTCCCACACATCCTTCAGCACTCAATGTAAATGAGATCTTTTATATAAAGCATTCCCTGATTTTTCCAAGGAGGGGTAAATCTTTTTGTCTCTGTGTTAATATAACTGAGTAGTTAATGCTGTTAATATCAAACACATACTAGACACTACCATAAGCACTTTACAAAAGTCAACCAAATGCACATAATGACCACAGTAACCATACCTGGTAATAAATAGTTCTTATTTCATGCATAAGCAATCATGCTATATTTTTAAGGATTACAAAAATAGTCTATAAAGTACACATCTTTTTTGTGAAACCTTTTAAACTAATAATTTATTTTATTTTATATGTATGAATATTTTGCCTGTATGTATGTATGTATGTGTACCATGTACCATACATGTGGAGGCAAGAAGAGGCCACTGGATCCCCTGGAACTGGAGTTACAGACACTTGTGAGCTCTATGACAGTGCTAGAAACCAAACCTGGGACCTCTTAACGGCTGAGCCAGTTCTCCAGCCCCAATACAGATTTCAGCTGGCAAAGATAAAACATGAGAATAATATAACCTAGGTTCATCTTGACCACAAAAAGAACAGCTAAGTGAAGAAAACTGATTTGCCTAAATAAATCCTCATATACAATCCCAGAGTAGTATAGCTACTTGTCAGAACTTGAAGGGACCAGTCACAGGTGATGCTGTGCGTCAAGAAGCCCAATGAAAAATTGCAGATGATTCAGCTAAAACTAACCATAGAGAAGAATCACTCAGAACCTTTTCCAAGAGGTCCAATGAACATCTTTTGAAAGATACAATAATTATTAGTCACTCGGGACCAAAAAAATAAAACAATTTGTTACGTCAGGTGGTATGTTCTAAGTTCACTCTGCCCAAAGGGATAATTCATGATAAATGAAGTATCAAGTAAACAGATTTAAAAGACTACTTCCATTCAGAATAATTTAGGCCTACTGGAAAGTCCGTGGAATATCCCTTCTCCTTAATACCTGCTCTATATTCAAGACTGGATGAATCAGGGCTCTAAAGCCATCATGGCATTTATTTACTTCTAGTTTGATCATTTAGAAGTGTATGAGCCTAGCCCTCTTGCCCACAACATGGTATCTGTTATACCTTCTCCATGAGGCTATGAGTACTGGTACTGCAGATGATTAAGCCAATGCTTTCCCCAGTTTTTTAGGTAACATTGAAATCTGTGGCACNTATAGCTTGGTTCTCTTTGATAGCACAAGAAACAGGGCAGCTAAGATCCATTGAATTTAAAGTAAAAGAGACAACTCAATGAATCATTCCAGGAGGCCAGAAATTTTTAAAAAGAAAATCTTTAAGTAATTTGTGGTACTCTATCTCTCTTTAAAATCTGTATTTGGTTGGTTGCATCATTGTCACAAAAATAATATACAGGTCAATTGCTATGACAGATAATTAAAAAAAAACTGAATTATACACTTGTCTGCTCTTGTTGTTATAATTGATGAACAAAACCAAACAAGTCAAATAAGAAGAAAACTCTAAATTTATGAAATAAATATTTCATGTTCTATTCAAAGAAAAGTCTGATGTTAATTACTGCGGCTTTTAAAACCCAAATGGATAAACAACTCAAATGGAGGAGACATGTTGTACTTCTTTAATAGGCACAAGGCGAGCTTGTTGCTTTAAATTAACTTCCAGCTTAGCTTATCTAGCTGAGCCTTTTTTCCAGAGAAAATGTGTTAAGACACGATGAATCACTTTTATAGTCTGCTTTTATTATTTCTGGTATCTTTCATCATATTCTCATAGAATAGTGTTGCTAATATTATATCTTAAATATACTATCAATTTTTTTTTGTTTGACAAGGGTAAACGATACTTGGTTGTTTTAATTTCTGCTGTGATAAAATTCCCTGACAAAAAGCAATTTTGGGAAGAAAACTTTTCTTCGGCTTACAATTCCAGGTTGTAGGCCACCATTGTGGGAAGTCAAGGCAGGAATTTGAATTAGATAGTCAGATCTGCAGTCAAGAGCTGACGGAAGCGAATGTGCATATGCCTTGTGTTCAGCTTCCTAAATATGCTTATATGATTAAGGATCTAGGGAATGATGCCACCCACTTTTAGGCTGAGTCTTTGCACATCAAGTCACACAATCCATACAATCCCTGACAGACATACCCACAGGCCAACTTGTAGACAGTCCTTCCAAGGAACTCTCTTCCCAGGTGATTCTAGATTGAGTCATGTTGACAATTAAAACTATCAAGTTATAAATATTGACAGTCCATCCTTTTGTCTTCTAGCCACTGGGAACTCAGCATTTAGTCATGTGAAATTTTCCTTTCCTGTTTTCTAAGAGAGGTCCTAAGGCTTTGCTGTGGGCCTTGAGGTGTGGACTTGATATGGGGCAATTGACAGACATATCTGAAGATGTCTGAGGTTCAAAAAATGTTAAGTATTCCACTCTTGAATAGAGGGGAGTGAGACCTACCTGAAGAAAGAAAAATAAGAAGAAACTTTAACAAAACAGTAATTAGAATATTATTGAGGAAGGCCAATTCAGAAAAATGTTTAAAGAATATTTGATGTTGACAGCCCTCAGTGAAGGAAACACTGGGGACTTCAGAAAAGTATACAGATCAAAAATTGTTTCAAAATAGAATATTTAAAAACTATTTTAAGAAGTGTTGGCTTGGGCTACAAATGGTGTCTTCCTTTGAATGTTTTTTGAGAGCATTCCATTGTTACAGTAGATAGCTAACCACATTTCTCCACAGAAATTAGATTTTGAAAAAAGTAAAACTNACATCATTTGGACTGTACTAATGTGTGAGGAAACAAGAATTAGACAGTGAAGTAGGGTGTCCAGGAAAAGAATCTAGGAAGAGACAAAACTGGGATTTGATAGCAGATCTACCTGATACCAGTCAGTATGTTTTTCCATTGTATATTGCAAATTATCTTTTCATTGTTCACTCAAAGACAAAGGATTGGTGGTCAGCGTGTGGGAAGCAAGTTCTTTCCTGAGAATTTGCAGATAGCCTTCTGAATCAACATACTTTTTCCTGGAAGTCTTTCTTCTATGGAAGCTACTTCTTTCTATACAGTTAGTGCTTGGAAATGGGCTAACTCAGATAATAGCAAGCAGGGCATGGTGGTACACAACTTTAATCCCAGAGCCAGGGAGGTGGTGGTCGTGGTGCAAGCAGATCTCTGACCAGTCCAGCCTGGTCTACAGAGTGAGTTCTAGGACACCTGTCTGGAAAATAAAAAATAATAAATAGCCAAGAGAGATTAAAGAGATAAAGTTGAGTTGAAATGGAATGTGGAAAGGGAGAGACATGCAGAGATAATGGAGACAGTTGACAAACAGTACTCAAAAATACTCCCTGGAGAAGAGTGTGGGGACAAGTGGCTTACTTAGGAGTGACTCCAGGAAGAGTAAACAACAACAACAAAAAAAGTGAATGGAAGATGAAAGGAAAAAGCCAGCACTGGATGTTAATACTTGGAGAACTGTTGCTGGCTAGTGAGCAAACATGCCTCAGGATTGTTCTATGAGCACATAGGGCGGCTAGGGCCTTGAATCCACATTTCCCAAGCTCCGATGCTACACAGGTTGAGGGTCGCCTTAGGGACTGACTTTCATATTCCTACAGATTGCAACAGAGTGTAGTAAGATAGACTCCTGTGACCTTAAATTTTCCACTTAACTCCAATTATCTCCTTCCTCTAAAACAAGTTCCAGGAAGAGCAAAGGACAAAGTCTAGCATCTGGTGAATCTTTTCTAATTTAGACATAACAATAAACAGCCAGTAAGGTAAAACAAAGTGAGACAAGGTTTCCTTATTGCTTTTTCATTGGTATCCACGACCGTGAGACATCTCTCTGGTCATTACCTATATTCCATCTCAGATGGTCTCCTGAGTCCACCCCAGTGTTCTTTTCATGCATTGGCTGCATTTTTGGGGGGTAAAGCACAAGTACAACTCAGTAAGCAAATAAGCATTTCCAAATGTGGGTTCTGAACATTCTTAGGGTTTCTATGGATCCCAGGAATTATCTTATTCCAAATCCCTGGTCACTCAGAAGCATCATCTTAGTAGACTGCACTCATCACCTGAAAGATGAATGTAACCTGAAAGCCCACTTCCTGTGTGTTTCTATCTTAGTGACTCATACACACAAGGACTTTTCCCATCTGCTGCAGCTGGAATTTGCTTCCAAAACTTCCCAGACAGTTTTCTCTACAATGTCTCATAATCTTGAGATATACAGTTAATCCACCCTCAAGTCTGCTTTCTCCTTCAGTTTGAAGCTGGTAAAACCATAAATGTCTCTGGCCTCAAGCTCAAACACAGACTTGAAGGATTTACCCAAAAGCACATGGGAACAGAAGGCAGAAGAGACCCAGCAGGACTCCTTCGCTGGGTTGAAGACTCTCATCGTCGCTTTCAAACTCTGGTTCTAGAAAGGCACGATCTGTGGAAATTGCTCTCATATTGATTTTTGCTGACTCTCCTCTCCTCCTTCCTCTTCCTCCTCCTTCCCCTTTATCTTTGGTTTCTAGCATCATGGGGTGAGCAGCTTGTTCTACAACGTAAACTTCAGCCTTTTTGTGATGCCTCACTTAAAATTTGAGACTCTTAAAATTGATGCTTAAAAGCATCAATTAATCACAATCTGGAACTTTTGAACTTCGGCCAAATTTAACCTTTTCTCTCTCTACGTTGACTATCTTAGATACCTGTTACTATAATGGAAAGCAAGTGTACTTATGATAATAATTCATAATAGCACAATCCAGCCTGACCGTGGTGGCACACGCCTTTAATCCCAGCACTTAAGAAGAGAGACTGGCAGATCTCTGTGAGTTCAAGGACAGCCTGGTCTACAGAGCAAGTTCCAAGATGGTCAGGGTTGTTACACAGAGGAATGCTGTCTCAAAAAAAAAGTAAGTAAAAAAAAAAGTACAAAAAATAGCACAATCCGAGTAGATAGCATTGATATTTGTAAATCAAAATAATAGGAAATAGAAAATATATTCATGGTTAAAAATGTTTATTCATATTTATTGTCTCAAGACAGAAAATACCACAAAATGAGAGAAAAAAATAAGAATTTAAAAAGATAGGTCAGGTGTCCACACATATTCAGAAAGATGTACACATTCACAGATCCTGGACATTTCTTTCAGTACTTATGAAATATTCATGATAACAGAGGTTAAGACAAATACATGCTTACTAGTCCCACAATCAAATAAAAGCAAACATTAAAGCAAAACCACACAAGAAAAAATATTTATCCCCTGAAAAAAATTCTGTGCTTCCTTCAAACTGACATCAAAATAAAAATAGAAACATAAATTATGAAATTACAAAATAGGCATAAGAAAATCACTTTATGAAAGGAAAGAGGAGACACAGCTTCAATTAAGAGGGAAATCTTAATTGAGGAATTCGGGTATTTCGGTTATTTTATTTTCTCATTTATTTTAAAACAACATAAATTACAGATGGGTTCAAGAATTAAAGATACTTTAATTAAAATCTGGAGAGAGAGGGGGCATGACAGAAGAATTGAAAGTCAACAGCACTTCCAATGGAAAGCAACCAGAAGATGCACAAATGAGAAGAAAACGTCTGTTTTCAAGTCCCACAGAGTGGGGGAAGCATAGTAATTGATCTCAGAAAGAACTCCAGAGAAGGAGCAACCACCACTGCAGACAGGAGCCACCACTCCTCACGCATCCTTTCCTCAGGACGTTTTAGACTAAACTGAGTGATGGTTCTGGGTTCAGACCACTAACAAGAAGCAGAAGAAACCAACAAAACTGCTCTGGCTTAGGTCGAAAAAAAAACTAAAGATGGGACCCCGCTGTGGTGGTGGCAGCACACCCTTAATTCCAGCACTCAGGAGGCAGAGGCAGGCATTTCCCTGTGAGTGTGAGGCCAGCCTGGTCTACAGAGTGAGTTCCAGGACTGCCCAGGGCTACATAGAAAAACCGCGTCTTGAAAAAACAATTAAAGATGTTAAGGGCCACTTCTCCTGAGTAGGATGGATAGAAAACTTGTCTGGCTTTCTGCTCAGGATACTTTCTGAATTCTGCAATCACAAATGATGTGTCTGTTGGGGATGGGNTTAAGACTTAGGAAAGAAAATATTTGTAAGACTTGGGGGCTTTGGGCAGTTTCCAAGGACTGATGAGACAACCAGCAGAATTCAGAAACCACCAGTGGCAACAGGCCCAGAGNTCAGCACCAGATTTCAGCTAGAATAGGCTACAGCATAGTCGTAGGGTCTCCGGGTTCTGAGCATTGCCCTCTACCTATTGGTGTCAGGATGAAGAGATAGCTGCAACTTCCTGGTTAAGATTTGGATTCTAATGACCAGCTGTGACAGTTAATTTTACATTGACATGGCTAGGGTCCAGTGCTCATCTGTTTGGTCCAACTCCAGACTGTATATTTCAGTGATGCTATTTGGCAGATCTGATTAACATGCATGGTTTAAGTGTCTTTAAATAGAAGATATTGCCCTTGTAACATAGATTGTCTTCATCCCACTAGGATTGAGATCTGAAACTGAGGTTTCCTAAAAAATTAATTCTGCCTCAAAATCATAACATGTTAATCCTGCCTTTCTAACATGCTGTGGGCATCTACAGATTGTAGGCTCAAGACTAAGACTTCAAATCTTGCCTCTATTGCCAGCATAACATATTCAAGAGAGGTTAGCTTCCTAGCCCAGCAACCTTATGAACCAAGTCTTTAAATCTCCTCTTCTTCCATGTAACCACTTCCCCATGCAGGTGCTTCTCAGGCTGTAATGGAATTATAACCCAAGGTGCCAAGTATGAATTGAAAATGCACTTAAAATTCCAAATCATTTATTTTAGCTAGACTATCTTAAGTGTCATCAAAACATGTTAGCCTACAATTGGTCAAAATCATCTAACACAGAGCCTATTTTGTAATACATTGTTGGATATTTCATGTAGTCTCTTTAATGTAGTACTGAAAATGTAAGACAGCATGATTCTACAGGTAAACTTTTATAAAATAAGAAAGTGCTAAGCCTAACCTTTGTAAGTAGGGGACACTATGGACATATAAATAAGACAATCTGTCCCCAATCCTAACAGTCCTACATAAATGAAATCCCTTAAAATATGTCTGAATTCTTCAGGTGCACAAATAATAGTATCTCAAGATCGAAATCCAGTACAAAACTTGTCTGTTCGATAGAGGCAAGCCTGCTAAACAAGACTAAAATTGCCAACTTTTAATATGAAGCTCTTCAGGGCAGTGGCATTTTAAGGTTGACCTATTTAACCAACACATTTATTGCAGCAAGTGGAGGACCAGCTGTAGATTCCATCTAATACAGCTGCTTAGACAGCTGCAGTACCGCAGTGATTATTTACAGGCCAGAATGCTTACATTTTAATCTAGTTTATAAAACACTTTAAGGTCCCATTTATATCAAAGACAAGGTTCGTTTTATTTTATGTCAGAATATATTATTCTGGGTAGATTATAGGGTAGATTATATTTAAGCTAAAATGGTTTTAGCCATGGAATGAATGGCCATGCTGAACTGAATTTNTATTCTAAAGCAAAATTAATATTAAAGCTAGGACCAAGTGAGAATATATTTCTTTTTGTGTTGTTGAGTAGTGCTGAGGGTAGAATAACACAGCGTTTGGCACAGTCACACGTATCTGATGCGTCTTTATTGAGCCAAAATACAAAATTTGTTGTGAAAGCATCTTTTTTTATCTTAAGCAGCCTTTACCTGCATTAGCAGATGTTACATAAGTTCATGAATCATAGGAAGAGCCCTCTGGGCCACTGTTTTCTCTCTCCTTTCTCTTCTTTCCCAACCTTCTCCCTGAGTATCTTACCCCACCAAGTATTTGATGTCTTATGTTTTCAATACATGGAACCGCATTTTCAATTATAAAAAAGAAATCTAGCCGCATTCCAAACAACACACTAAGTAATGAATGACTCACCCTGAAAGATTATAATCAGAAAAAAGATGTTAATGAAAATGTATTTTCATTAAGTGGTTGTTCTTAATGAAGATCATGGCTGAGACTATAGCCAGAAAACAAGTTCTGTGTCACAGCATTTATTTCATATTTTTCAGTAAATCTTTGAATATGACCAGATTATGGATTTTAATGACTGCCTAGCATGGATGGTGTGATAGCTTGAATGTAACTGGCCTGCATAATCTCATAGGGAGTGGCACTATTAGGAGGTGTGGCTTTGTTTGAGTGGGTATGGCCTTATTGGAGGAAGTGTGTCACTGTGGGGGCGGGCTTTGATATTTTCTATGCTCAAGATACTGCCCAGTGTCTCAGTTGACTTCCTATTGCCTGAAAGATGTAGGACACTCAGCTACTATTCCAGCACCACATCTGCCTGCATGCTGCCATGTTCCCCACCATGATGATAATGGACTGAACCTCTGAAACTATAAGCTAGCCACCCACAATTAAGTGTTTTCCTTTGTAAGAGTTGCCGTGGTCATTGTGTCTCTTCACAGCAATAAAAACCCCAACTAAGACAGATGGCTACATCTATCAACATTAATACANGCTCTAGAACATTTGGTCTAACAGGCCTTTCAAGGGATTTTTGTAATAGAAACACAATTCATTTATCAATTCAGAAACAATCCCAATATAAGGCTGGGGGACTGACATACAGAGAGGAAGCAAAGCTTCCTGGGGTATTATGGTCAACTTAAATTGAATAATATCTACAAATCCATGGAAAAATGAAAACAACCAGGAAGGAGATGATGCAAATGCATTAGAGATGAATGCAACCTGACTCTAAGCTCAGGGAGATGAGATGGATGCCCAAATTCATGTCCCAACTTNAACAGGACCAAGAGGCTTGGTTAAATGTTATTTCTGGGGATGTGGGAAGAGGGCTGTTTAAGGATGAGCATTTGAATAAATAAACTAAGAAGGTAAGCTGTGCTCTTCAGTGTGTTTGGGCAGCATCCAATGAGGTGCGGGCTAAGTTAAAAAGAAAAGTAGAGGAAGTAAGCTCAAGTTCTCCCTGACAGTTTGAGGTGTGATGTCACACCTTTTCCTGTCTCACATCAGGGCATGCATCACTGGCTATCTTCCTTCTGGGGCTAGCTTTGACACTTAGGCTGAACTCCATCACNAGTTCTCCATCTCCCTCACTGCAGATCACAGGGTTTCTCAGCTTCCCTTGTCACATGAGCCAATTCTTCATAATAAAATAAGATCATATTCATGTGGGGTTTTATAAATGTATGTTGCTATTTCTTTAGAGAATCCTAATGCACTGGGTGAGGGAGACTGGGGATGGAAATGAAAATCAAGAGGAAGTAAGGAGATAGAAAGGAAGGGGAGAAGATCATTTTCTTAGTTCTTTCTGAACGACTCCCTAAAATTNCTTTCTCTCATCCTCCAATACAAGNGACTTTCACTTTTCACCTTTTCAGTTGACCTTAGTCTTACCATAATGTTTACATCAACCATAATGCATATCATACTCTGAAGTTATTTCCCTGTCTTTTACTTGGGACTTAGTATAAAATGTTCGCTAAAAGGTTCCTAAGTTGAAGTCTTGGTCTTTTGCTGGTGGCACTACTGAAAGATGATTGGATCATGAGTGCACAAACTTTACCAAAAATTTAATCCATGATTAGTTCATAGTGGGCAATTAGGAGGTGGAGCCTCATAAGACGAACTAGGTGGTATATTATTAGACATGTGTTTCTCAAGAGTCTATCTTGCCCTTGGCCCCTTCCTCTCCTTTTTGCTGTCTGGCCACCATGGGTGAGCAGCTTTCTTCTGGCGTACCCTCTCTACCATCATGTTTCTGCCTTGTGATAGGCCTGAGTATAAATGCACCAGGCNGCCATGGAATGAAACCTTGGAAAGCATGTGTCATATAAGCCTTTCCTCACTTAGTTGACTTGCTATAGGGGCAGAAAATGGCTAACATGGAGAACTTCACTTTACTAGGAACTCCATGAGGGCAGACNTNTTGGTTTCATTCATCAGTGTAATCCTCAGANTGGTTCCCAACACATTGTTAAATGACAGANTGGATAGTTGAATGAATGAGTGAAAACAGAAGGAAATTAACTGTATCCATTTGTCTTAATCCTCCACTTCCTCACCTANTAGGTAAAGAATATTTCTTACCCTGATTGTGAAGATAAGGGGATAAAAGACAAAGTGTCTTCCTAAAAGGTTCATGTATGAGGACATGACTTTCTTTTTTTTTCATTTTTTTCCTTTTATTGAAAATAGATTCTCTTCTCATACACTAGATCCTGATTGTAGTTTCCTCTCCTTCTCCTCTTCCCAGTTCCTCCCATCTCCCCTCCNCTCCCTTTCTGCCTCTTATTAAAAAAGAACAGACATCTAAGAGATAACCAAACATGACAAAATAAAATATAGTAAGATAAATTTAAAAAACCATCATATGGATGTTGGACATGGCAACCCCACAGGAGGAAAACGTCCCAAGAGCAGGCACATGAATAACAGACCCATTTGTTCTCACACTCAGGAGTCCCATAAAAATGCTAACTTAAAAGCTAAAATATATACNCAGATGACCTGGTGCAGAGCTGTGTAGGCCCTGTGCTTGCTGCTTCATTCTCTGTGAGTTCATATGGACCTTGCTTAGNTGATTCAGAGGGCCTTGTTCTCCTGGTGTCCTCCATCCCTTCTGGCTCTTTACAGTCTTTCTTCCTTTTCTGCTGGGTTCTCTGAGTACAGGACTTTCAATACAAGCACTATTAAAAAGTGAAGCTTCAGGGAAAGTGATCGATTAGATCATGACAGCACTGTCTTCATCTGTAGATTAATCTATGGAGAGATTCAAAATCTGAATTGGCTATTTTAAAAAAACCTTTTAGTGCATTTATTTATTGTGTGTACATGTGCATGTGTCCTGTGGCATGCAGGTGGAGGTCAGGTATATTTCTTGTGTGTGTACACGTGCATGTGTCCCATGGCAAGCAGGTAGAGGTTAGGTTTATTTATTGTGTGTACACGTGCATGTGTCCCATGGCATGCAGGTGGAGGTCAGGGCTCAGCTGGAAGGAATCAATTCTCTTCTTCTATTGTCCCAGTCTCTGGGACTGATCTCGAGTTTTCAGGTTTGGAGGTAAGTGCTTTCCCCTCTAAGCCATCTGCCCAGCCTTTAAACAGACTCTCAGAAGGTGATAGGACTGTGGAAGGTGGAACCTCATTGTGAAGAAACAAGTGGGCATGTGCCAAAAAGGTATGTCTTACTCCTGCCCCTTTCTTGAAACTCTTCTTGGCTCCCTGATTGGCATAAGNTGGACAGCTTTTCTCTGTCACACCCTGCCACTCTGTTTCTGCGTGGCCATGGGCCTATAAGCAATAAAACCAGTTAGTGAGAGCTGAAACCTCTGAACTAAACAGTGAACTAAACTAAATCTTCCTTGTAGCTCACTGACGTCACGTGTTTTATCAAAGGGATGAAAAGTCTGACTAATACATTTTCCCACAGTCCTCTCCAGAGATGCAATTACTAGTCACGTTGAATGAATGGGGATGCTGAGACAGAAAGTTTAGCTAATCTCCTGAAGGTCTAATAGCTGGGTTTTGTTTCTGTTTTCTTTTTTCTTTTTCTTGAGACTGAGTCTCATCCTATCCCTGGTGGGCCTGGAACCTGCTCAGTAGACCAGGGTATCCTTGAACTCCTGAGAGCTAGGTTTAAAGCCAGAAGCCACCATGGATGGCTCCAATAACTTTTATGTAGCCTTCTCAAGTTCCAGAAACTCTGATCCTCTGANCCGAGACACATCGCTCTTGACATAGGTGCTAAATTTTCTCAGATAATGTAATTATGTAAATGATGCCTGCTATCATTAAATACAAGGANAATTGGTGTTCTAAAGAAAATTCAAAGAATAGAATAGTGGAGGAGGAATCCTTCAAAAGATAGAGATAAATCACTCTTCAGGAAATCAANGTAAAATAAAGAAAATTAGGCAGTTTCCTGTAGGCTGAGCCCAGAATCACTATGAATTCCTGGGGTTAGGGCACTGCTGAGGCTAAAATGCATGAGTCATTCAGCTATCAAGAGACATCTTAGCCCTAAGAAATAGGACAGTACTCTAAGCACAGATACCCGGGAAAGATGTCTAGAGCCTTAAACATCTGTGATTACTGTCTACTCCCAAATCCAGGGGCTTTCAGGTTCAAAGTTACCACTTAAGACTCCCAGACAAAGTTATTATTTGGGAGTAGAAAAAAAATTANATCACTTAATGAAATGACATTGTACCCTTTTGTCTGTTTCCTTAAATTTTAAAAATATTATTTCAAAGATTATCTATAACAGAAGGACTATACTTACATGATACCCTGGAAAAGAAAATAACAGCCTAGCATGTGACACCTGGCTGGGGCTCTGGGAACTCTTTATAGCTAGGGCAACACTTAGCTGTGAAGAGACAGTGCAACAGGCAGTCCTTTCTAAACTAAACCTAGGCCAGAGGGCAGGAAATGGCACATGAAGGTAATTTGGACTCAGCTTGNTGGTGACATCCAGAAAAAGATTATTAAGGGAAATCACAACTGTGCTTAGATAACTTGCATATGATGCCAACAAATTCATAATAGAAAGCAACAGGAAAGTGCTGTAGGATGTCTTTCTGTATGCTGTGAATATGTGTTGCTCTCATTGGCTAGTAAATAAAGTTCTTTTGGCCTATGGCAAGGTAGCTTAGAAGCAGGCAGGAAATCCAAGCAGAGAGACAGGAAGAAGGNGGGGAGAGATGCTGTTAGCTACAGCCAGGAGAAGAAAAATTTAAAAGNACCAGTAAGCCACAAGCCAAGTGGCAAAGTATGGATTTATAGAAATGGGTTAATTTAAGATGTAAGAGCTAGCTAGCGAGAAGCCTGAGCCATTAGGCCATATAGTTTGAAAATAATATAAGCCTCTGTGTGTTTATTTGGGACCAAGTGGCTACGGGACACAGGTGGGAGAGATTCATCCTGACCGCAGGGCCCAGGCAGGACGGAAGGAAGAGTTTCTCTATTTTTTGAAGGAAAAGAGAAAATTAATTTTTTCACTGTTCTTTTTATAAACATTGATTTTAAATTGTGTGTGTGCGCACATGTGCGTGTGTGTGTGTGTGTGTGTGTGTGTGTGTGTGGTGTGTGTGTCGCAGGTATGTGTATGTGAGTGCAGGTGCATATGGAGGACAGAAGAGAGCATCAGATCCTTAGAGGGGGAGGTTCAGGTCATTGTGTGCCACCAGATGTGTATGCTGGGAACTGAACTGAGTCCTCCTAAAGAGAAGCACTCACTCTTAACCACTGAACGACCTCTCAAGCCCCCTTTATCATTCTCAAATTTTGAAGCACAGTGTGGAGTGGAGAAGTGTGAACAGCATACAGGCTCTTTTCCTCTCAAGGNATGCCACACTTTAAGAAATAGTGTCTCAGAGAATATCATATTTTTNGAGAGTAGCTATTTTGCTTCTGTGAGAATTATTTAGTTTAGGAATATTACGGCTTCAGAGTTTCTATTCCTCAAAAGCTTGCTTGAAATCAAGACCTCACAGAATTTTGAAGTTGAAGGGAACACTAGAAGTCAGGATAGATCTGGGAAACGCTGCTTGGGAAATGGTGATTAGGGAAGGTGACATTGATGCTTGTGAAATAAAGTCTTATGTAATGGATCATGCTTCTGACTGGTCAGAAATAGGTCAAAGGTTGAGGAGACTGCCCGGTGGGTATAGGGCTTGTTCTTCCTGACGTCATATTCCTAACACCCATGGNAAAGCCAGGCCTGGCAGCATACACCTGTCACTTCAGGGTTGGGATTTGGAGACATATACCAAGGGCTTCCTGGCTAGTCAACTGAACCAAAACAGAGAACTCCAGGTTCAGTGAGAGACTCTATTTTAAAATAAGGTGGAG
>LZPO01097863.1:23941-42537 GCA_001675575.1 Neotoma lepida
AGTCCACTCTTCAAGGCCTGGAATCTGCAGGCCTATTATGACTTCTGCCAGGCTGTTTCTTCACTGGGCCTCCACTTGGTAGCTCCATTTGCCTGTGAAAACAGGATACTAATTTTTTTTTCATTTTTTCCCACTTAATTGAAAAGTGATTCTTTCTCATACAATATATTCCGATTATAGCTCCCCTTCCCTCTACTCCTCCCACTTCCTCCCCACCCCTCTTTCCCTCTGGATCTACCCCCTTTCTGCCTCTCATTAGAAAAGAATAGGCTTCTAAGAGATATCAATGAAACATGACAAAATAAAACATAACAAGATAAACCAAATGCCATCATATCAAAACTGGACAAGGCAACCCAACAGAAGGAAAAAGACTCCCAAGAGAAGGCACAAGAACCAGAGATCCCATAAGAGATCTCAGGAGTCCCATAAACATACTAAACAAAAGCTGTAATATATAGGCATGGGATCTGGTGCTTGCTACTTCNGTCTCTGGGAGCTCATATGTGCCTTGCTTAGTTGCTTCAGAGGGCCTTGTTCTTTTGGTGTCCTCCCTTCCCTCTGCCTCTCACACTCTTTCCTTCTCCTCTCCCATGGGTTCCCTGAGCTTTGAGGGGAGAGATTTGATGAAGACATCCCATTTAGACTCTCTCCACACAATGTCTGGCTGTGGGGCTCTGTATCTGTTCTAATCTGCTGCTGGAGGAAGCTTCTTTGATGATGACTGGATAAGACATTGATCTATCTATGAGTATATCAGAATATCATAGGAGTCATTTTTGATGATACCTTTTTTTTTAAGACTATTACATTAGTGCTTGGTTTTATCTGAGATCTCTGGGCTATCTANTCTCTGGTTCTTGGTTACCCGAACAGTGTCAGGTATGGGTTCTGTCTTGTGGAGTGGATTTTAAGTCAAACCAGACAGTGGTTGGCTACTCCCACAAGTTCTGTGCCACCATTGCCCTAGCATATTTTGCAGGCAGGACAGATTGTAAATCAAAGGTTTTGTGGCTGGGTTGGTGTTTATATTTCTCTTTGCCTGCAGAGTACCTTCCTTCACCAAAAACACTAGAATATAGGGGTGAAGGCTCCATGCAGGCACCAGTTCTCTGTATGTCTTTTCTTCTTCTTTAGTTGGTGTGGTTGGATCAGGAACTGGTGAAGAGAGGAGTTCTGGGAGCTGATGGTGGCTGCATGACATTTATGAAGCAGATTGCAGGTAAACTTGTTGCCAAGAGCATATGAAGAAAGGGAAGGAGCCCAGAGATAAGCCTAAGCAGTGAAGGATGCTTAAATACCTAGGGAACTTGAATAATAGGTTCTTGGACCCCAGTGTAGATACCTTCTAGCCACATAAGTTGCAGGAAAAATATGGATTGAAAAATCACAGGGGGCTGTGTTTAATGAGTTGTGTGGGTATTGTCCTAGACAATGGGGCCTGCTATCAGTTTGCACAGAGCAACCCATTGTCAGAGTAACAGCCTGGGTTGTTTGGGGATTTCCATGAGACTCCTTTGGTCAACAACTCAACTGAATGCAACCCAGTCCTGCTACTGGAAGCCCCCCTTGGTGACAAGAGATGGCCAATTGAGACTTTGTATCCCCCATTATTAGGAGACATTTTAGGATCACCTTCATATAGTTTAGGAAGTTTCCACTGCTCTATTGTTCCCATATCATCTCTCAAATGCCTCTCAATTTCATCAGTTTCTCCCTCTATTATATCTCCCTCCCCACCTGATCCTCNTGTTCCCATCCCCACCCACACTCAGTCTANCTGTTCTGTTTCCCCCTCCCAGGAAGATGCATATATCCCTCTTAGACCCTTCCTCTATACCTAACATCTCTGGGTCTATGGATTGTAGTGTGGTTATCATTTACTTAATGGCTAATATCCATATATAAGCAAATAATACCATATTTATCTTTCTGGATCTGGGTTACCTCACTCATGATGATTTTTTCTAGTTCCATCTATGTGCTTGCACATTTCATGATGTCATTTTTTAATGGCTGAGTAATACTCCATAGTGTAAATGTACCACATTTTGTTTATCCATTTTTCTGTTGAGGAACATTTAGTTTGATTCTAGTTTCTGGCTATTATGAATAAAGCCACAATGAACATGGTTGAGCAAATGTCNTTGTGGTAGGGTGGAGTGTCCTTTGGGTATATGCTCAGGAGTGGAATAGCTGGATCTTGAGGTAGATTCATTCCCAACTTTCTAAACTATCATTTTGATTTCCAAAGTGGCTGTACAAGTTTGCACTCCCACCAGCAATGGAGGAACATTCCCCTTGCTTCACATCCTAGCCAGCATAAGCTGTCATCAGTGTTTTTTATCTTAGTCATTCTGATAGGTGTAAGATGGAATCTCAAAGTAGTTTTTACTTGCATTTTTCTTGATGGTTAAGGATGTTGGACATTTCTTTAAGCGCTTTTCAGCCTTTTGAGTTTCTTCTGTTTAGATTTGTATACCATTTTTTAATTGGATTACTGAAGTTTTGATATCAAGTTTCTTGAGTTCTTTATATATTTTGGATATTATTCTTCTATCAGATGTAGAGTTGGTAAAAACCTTTTCTCATTCCATAGCTGCCCTTTGTCCAATTGACAGAAGCTTTTCAGTTTCATGAAGTTCCATTTATTAATTGTTGGTCTTAGTGCCTATGCTCTCGGTGTTCAGGAAGTTGTCTCCTGTGCCTATGTGTTCAAGGCTGTTCCCCACTTTCTCTTCTATCAGGTTCAGTACATCTGGTGTTACATTGGGATCTTTAATCCATTTGGAATCAACTTTTGTGCAGAGTGATAGTTATGGATGTATTTGCATTCTTCTACATGCAAACATTCAGTTTGACTAGCACCATTTGTTGGAGATGCTTTCTTTTTTTCCAATGTGTATTTCTGGCTTTTAAAAAAAATTATCAGTGTCCATAGGTCTGTGGATTTATGTCTGGGTCTTCAATTTGATTCCATTGATCAATGTGTCTGTTTTAATGCCAATACCATGCATTTTTTAATTACTATAACTCTGTAGTACAACTTGAAATCAGGAATGGTGAGACCTCTAGCAGTTCTTTTATTGTTCAGAATTATTATAGCTATCTTGTTTTGTTTTTGTTTTTCCATATGAAGTTGAGAATTGTCCTTTCAAGGTCTGTGAAAAATTGTCTTGGAATTTTATGGGGATTTCACTGATTGCTTTTGGTAGGATGGCCGTTTTTACTATATTAATCCTACCAATCAATGAGCATAGGAGATCTTTCCATCTTCTGATATCTTCTTCCATTTCTTTCTTCAAAGACTAAATTTTTATAATACTACTCTTTCAGTTGCTTAGTTAGAGTTACCCCAAGATATTTTATATTATTTGAGGCTGTTGTAAAAGGTATTGTTTCTCTGTTTTCTTTCTCAATCAGTTCATTTATTTATACGAAGGCTACTGATTTATGAGTCAATTTTGTATCCAGCCACTTTGCTGAAAATTTTCATTAGCTGTAGGAGTTCCCCAGTGAAATTTTTAGGGTCATTTATGTATACTGTCATATCATCTGTAAGTAATGATACTTTGCCATCTTCCTTCCTAATTTTTATACCCTTGACATCCTTCAGTTGTCTTTTTGCTCTAGCTAAGACTTTAAGTGATATATTGAATAAATATGGAGAGAGTGGATTTTAGTGGAATTGCTTTGAGTTCTCTCCATTTAATTTGATGTTGGCTAGGCTTGCTGTAAACTGCCTTTATTATGTTGTGGTATGTCCCTTGTATCCGTAATCTCCCTAGGACCTTTGTCATGAAGAAGTGTTGGATTTTGTCAAAGGCCTTTTCTACATCTAATGAGATGATCATGTGTGATTTTTTTCTAGTTTGTTTATATGGTAGATTATGTACATTTGTTGATTTTCATATATTGTTCATTGTAGTGGTATGATGGGAATGTCTTTCTAAAAATGTGTTGCTCTGATTGGTTGATAAATAAAGCTGTTTGGCCAATGGTGAGGCAGAATAAGGTTAGGCGGGACATTCAAACTAGGGAAAGAGAAGCAGAGAGCAGAGCTGGGCAGACGCCATTCTGCCGTCCAAAAAGCAGCATGTAACGGCGCACAGGTAAAGCCACGTGGAACACGTGGTGACATAGATTTATAAAATGAGTTAATTTAAGATGTAAGAGCTAGCTAGCGAAAAGCCTGCCAGGGCCATAGTTTAAAAATGATATAAGCCTCTGTGTGTTTATTTGGGTCTAAGCGGCCGTGGAAGCCGGGCNGGGGAACCAGACAAACTTTCGTCTACAGTGGTACCCTCCTGCCTAGGCTGTGGGGCACTGGGAGGACCTGTGGTGGTCTTCTGCCTGCCTGGACTGCTCCAACATAATATTTTTATTAATTATTTGGGAGGTAGGGAGAGGGAGAGAGACAGACAGAAAAAAAGAGAGAGACAGAGAAAAAAAGAGAGCTATAGAGAAAGATAAAAAAAGAGAAAGAGATATCATGAAAGAGAGAAAAAGAGATATAGAAAGATAGATAGGTAGGTAGATAGATAGATAGATAGATAGATAGATAGATAGATAGATAGAGAGCACTCTGGTCTCTTTCCCTCTGGATCCCACCCCTGCAGCATTAGGACCTCACCCTTACGCCCTCTTCTAAGCTAAATTACCATCTAAAGGACTTATCTCTAGATACAGTCATATTGGGAACTAGGGGTTCAACACATGAATTGAGTTGGGTACTATTCAGTTCATAGCCTGGACTGCCCGGAGAAATGGGCATGGCCCAGGACTAAGGATTTGCATTTGACTGTTTGTGTTCCTGGGAATTCTGTACTAATCCTAAGCACAGATTGTTTCCTACTTTCCCNGAAGGTTCTGCTTAGAAAAGAGTTCTGTTAGTCCTTAGCAGGATCCAAAGGGACTACTGCTTAGGAAGCCATATGTCCCTGAGTACAAAGGCTACCCTCCAGAGATGGAGACCACCATGGGTGGAAATCACCTTAGAGTTCAGTGTGGCCACCCTTTACCTGTCTTTGGTGAAATTGTTAAGGAAAAATGTAAAGGTTCCAAATATAGTATAGCTATTTATAACCATTGCTTNAAAGACCTGTTTCTGACTTTATTGTTTTTGAGAGAAAATGCATTTTTTTTTCTGTAGAAATACCCATGCAATGAATCAAGGGCCATGTTTTCTGAAGTGCAGTTTCTAAATATTGGGTCTTAAAATTTTGGAAAAGGGAATTTTGTGAGAAATTTTGTGAGAAAAAAGGGAATTATCTGAGAAAATAGAGATATTTTCATAGATATTAACACTGTCAAAAAGTAAAAACTAGAGCAATATTGCAGCAAAGAAAAAGAAACCAAGATCTTTTAAATGTTGTTTTACTCAAATTTCCTAAAATTATATAACCAAGTAAGAAACTCTAATTTCTGGGAACTGAGTTTCCATTGGAAATTGTTGGTATAGGTCATTCTGGTTACATTGGGAAGTATGGACAATACTAAAATATAAATAAATAAATAAATAAATAAATAAATAAATAAATAAATAGCAGTAAGTGGAAACGATCAACAAAACCATAGATTTTGGTGGAAAGTTCCTATTGTCTTATAAGTTATGTCCCTCCAGCAGAGCCCTAAACAATGACAGGTAGATGGAAATGGTCCCTACCATAAGGACACTTGCTCAANCATGTTCATTGTGGCTTTATTCATAATAGTCAGAAACTGGAAACCGCCTAGACATCCCTCAACAGAAGAATGAATAAATAAAATGTGGTACATTTACACAATGGAGTATTGCTCAGCTGTTAAAAATGATATCAATCATGAAGTATGCAAACATATAGGTAGAACAAGAAAAAATCATCCTGAGTGAGGTAACCCAGACCCACTGTCAGAAGCTCTCCTTCCTAGACTCCTCCCGCTCTTATCATGCCTGGGCAGCAGATTGCTTTGAAGCCCTCAGGAATTGTGTTTGGAAACATTTTTTTTTTCTCTCTGCCCTAAACTTAGAAAAGGAACATTTTGTCCTAATCAAGTTGCTGGTTAAGGGACTCATACATAATTGAAGAGGAAAGCTGTGATTTGAATGGCTGCCGAGTCACTCTGTCCATGCTAAAGGAGGTTAGAGCCAGCCTTTTTTTAGGGGATAGGGTCATGTTTTGTCTGTATTTCCTGATGTCTGTCTGTGTTTCCTCATTTTCTAGTGTGGACAGTTAGCAATGCTAGCATTGCCTGTCTCCAAGGTTACCAGCCAAGATTCTTATGATAAAATACAGAAAGCCCTTGTTTGCAAAAGAAGTATAAATATGCAAGTATAAATAAGAANTTGTCAGAGNGGAATTTCTTATCAAGAAATTCAAGATCAAATGGAAACCTTAAGTCTGTCTGCCCTGGGTTGGACAAAGAATTGAATATCCTGGAAATATAGAAGACAAACCTGTGGGAAAAGGGAAAATAATAGCTTTCTCCGTTTGGGATGGGAGTGGCCCTAACCCTGGGAATCTGCTAACTGGGCATTGTCTTGAGGACTTTATAGAGTCCATGGGTCCTCCCCTTTCCCTATTGATCCTGTTTAGATACCTGCCCCTGTGCCTCTGGCCCTTTCTCCTTGCAATGTTTTTCAGGTGCAAGAAGCCACTAACTATTTCAGGAATCTGGCGTTTCCTTTGTCCTCTAACTCTCGTTCAAAGGATAGACAGTGTGTGCTGGGGAATGTGGGGGTGTGGAACTGGAGGGGGACTCCANACTAGGGACAAGCCAATGACCCGATGATGAAGTCTCTAGGTACAAACAGAAGGGGCTGTTTTCGCTAAATCTTTGGTGACACTAGGGCAACNCAAAGTACTTTAGAGACTAGATTTCTGTCCTAATTAGCTTTGAGTGTCAACTTAATGCAGCCTCGAGTCATCTGAGAGAGAAATTTCAAAGATTACATTGACTTGTGGGCCTGTTTGTGGGGGATTGTACTGATTGTTAATTGATGCAAGAGGACCGAGCTCACTGTGGCCAACACTCTTCTCTGAGCAAGTGACCTTGGACTATATAAGAAAGCTAGTTAAACACTGGTGCATGAGCAAGGCGACAAGCGGAATTCCTCTGTGGTTTCTGATCCAAGTTCCTGCCCTGACTCCACTCAATAACAGATGATAATCTGTTAGCTGAAATAAACCTATCCCTCCCCTGAGCTGCTTTTGGTCAGAATGTTTTATNATAATGACAGAGAATGACATTAGACTGGGTTCTAAGGAAATATAAAAGGCACAGGCATTTGCTTGCTTTGCACTTAGACTGTAAATGATGGCTTTGGTGAATTAAGAGAGTCACATTGTTATACTAATAACAGCTGAGGTGTCTTAGTGAGCCCCATCTGAAGTACTCAGAACCCAGGTGACTAGAATTCCAAATATTATAACACGTGTGACATTTCAAGGGATTTCTTGAAATAAACAGATTGAGAAGAAGCGTGGCAGCTGGCGTCAATTGTATAAAGTGGTGAAAAGCTAATTAAAGAATAATCATTACTTTTAACTGGAATTCTGGTCTTTTTTCTAGCCTTGGAAAACATGAATTATAAATTTGTCTATCGTCAATTTATAAATTTGACTCTGTATGTATGTTTATACACATAGATAACCATAATAACCTAAAAATGAAAATAACTAACTTATAACATGATTTTTATTCATTTTTTTTAAACAGGTTGTGTCAGTGCTGCTTGTGTGTTCCCCCAGAGTCAGTTGGTGTCCCCACTAACATACGCTTACATATATGTTCAAGAACATTCACTCTGGGACTTAGACAGCCCAGGGTAAATTCCTACTTCTTCTTCCTAGCTCCATGAGTTTGGCAAATTACTTAATCTCTGTAATCATCATTCTCTTTATCTCTGGAAAGGAAAAGAAATGGATAAAATAAGCAATGCTGTGANGGACTGCAGAAAAGGGATGAGTGACCATGCTAGGGCATCCACAAAGTGATCTTAGATGGCTCAGGTCTCGGGAGATAGTGGAGGATTAGAGAAGAAAGGAAACAGAAGAGAGCAAGTTCAAACAAGACCAAGGATTCCTTCCTAGGAATTTTCCTAAACTCTGAATAATCCTATGGTATATCTCTTCTTCAGTAAGGAAGCAGACACTAACTAAACTCCATACTATTTCTATAATCTGTCTATATATGCAGCAAGGAGAAAAGGGTACATTCTTCACAAGGTAATAGAGTTATGCACTATTTACCTAGCAACGTGCTGTTCACACCATCCAACACCACTGTGAAACCACAGGATTGACATAGGAAATTTCTGTCTCCTGGTGTTTCATCTGTCCACAGCAAGACAGTTATGGAACTCCCCTAGGTTCCTACCTACCTTTCTTCCAGTCACCTATGAATTCATCCATCCAGCCATGCAACTCTCTACTCAGTGCCAGGCCTTGCTGAGGGTGCTGGAGTCTAGACATAAATAAAATAGAATCCCCAAAGAAGACATAATGCAATTGGAAGATGTACCAACAGGTAGATCTGAACCATGGGCCCAGTAGGCCCAGTGCTTCCTGGAAGGTGGGAACACAATAATGGGGCCCAGGAGGGGAAATGGAGAGACATCACTGGAATCACCTGGGTCCTGAGGGGCAAGCACGAGTTATCTGTGGCTTACATTTAAATGTGAACTATGTGAAAAATAATACATCTTGCTTATTTACAATGAATGTTTTCGTGGTAAACGAGAGAAGGAACTTTCTATTTGCTTAAGGAGGAGGCTTAGCCTCCATGCAAGGAGGCTAAGACTCAGCAGTGGCAATTTTACTCTTGTAAACACTGGTTAATAAGGAAGCAAAGGTGGTTTGAGGCTTCTAACTGGGTTCAGATAATTACCATAGCAGTCCTAAGATAATTAATTGTTCATAATAAGATATAATTTATAGGATCCTTAATATGTGCTAACCATGTTTCTCACGATTATACATATTAATATAAAACATTATATATTCATATAATTCTTAACTATATCCTAAGATGTAGGTGTGATTAATTATATTTCCATATTAGGTCTNAGAAAACAGAGGCAAAGAGTTAAAACAGTTTATGTGGTTTCACTTAATGAGACTCGCAGAGTCAGGACTTAATCCCCAGAGTGTAGCTGCAGAAGCTATGTACCCAGTCTAAGTGACATAATCCCAACCAGGTCACAGAACCTAAAGGTGCCTTAAGAGCAACTGCACCTGGTCCTCCAATCCGTGCTCAGTACCAACTGAGGGAAAATTGCATTACAGGAGGGATTGGAAAAAGTATCAAAAAGTCATTTGTACATAAAAATATCACAAAAGTACAATTGAAGGCATGTGCTGGATAAAGCACTTGTGTGGTATTGTAACACTCTTGCAATATTTGTACGTNGTAACCTGTCTGACAGAGTTACAGATGTCTTTAGCTAATTTTGCCCCATGTCCCTTAAAATACTTTTGTGTGCATGTGTATTGTAGTGTGTGTGTGTGTGTGTGTGTGCATGTGTGTGTGTGTTTGTGTGTGTGTGTGTGGGGTGTGTTTTGATACTTGTGTCCTGCTAGTTTGCTGCATGTGTTTATCACTTTTAAGAGTTTTGTGGTCTTCAGGGCCTTTTACATGTAGAATCACTGAGTCTGTGAGATAAGACACTTCCATGTCTGACTTTTCAATTTATGCCCTTTTAATTTCCTTCTATTGTCTAGTTGTGCTCACTAAGACATCAAGCACTACTCACATAGTAGAGAAACAGAAGACCCTCTTGTCTTGTTCCTGATCTTAGTGGAAAAGCTGTATTTCTCTCTTTTGGGATAATGTAGATTCTAGGTTTTTGCATATAGATTTTATTATATTAAGGTGTATTCTTTCTACTTAGAGATTTTTTTTATCACAAAAGGTTTAGACTTTGTAAAGAAATTTTTTCTGTGTCTATTGAACTGATCATATGATCTTTGTCTTTGAGTTCGTTTATGTGTTGTGCAGCATTTATTGATTTGAGTATGTTGAGCCATCCTTGCATCCTTAGAATATCTATGTTCACTGGGAAGATTGGCCTATAATCTTGTTATTGTTTTATTANTGTTATTGTGACTTTGTCCAATGCTGGTCAATACTTTGTCAGGATAATCCTGGTTCTATAACAAGAATTTGCTAACATTCCTTCCATTTTTATTTTATGAAATTGAGGAACACTGGTGTTATTTCTTCAGAGCTGGTAGAATTTATCAGTGAATCCATCTAAGTTTAGATATTTTTAACGTTNGAAGATTTTTTTTATTACTGCTTCAATATCATTGCTTGTTATACATAGCTCTGAAAGTTTTGTACACATTCTTAGTATTTCTGGCTCATATATGCCNAGAAATTACTCCATTATTTTAGATTTTTCAAACTATTGGAATACAGGTTTTAAGGTATGCCTTAAATGGCATTTTTAATTTCATTGAAATAACTATCTTATAATGTCTCAGTTTTTATCTCCAATCTTTCTAATTCTCTCTATTTATTTTGAATAGTTTAAAGTTTGTTAAACTTGCTTATCTTTTCAAAGAACCAACTCTTTGTTTCATTGATTTGTTGCATTTTTTTACTTTAATTTCTATCCTGATCGTTATTATTTATTTCTATCTACTGATTTTGAGTTTAGTTTGTTTTATTTTTCCAAGGCCTGAAGTTGCATCATTAAGGTATTTATTTGTAATCTTTTTGATTCTTATAAAAATGTAGGCATCAGGGCAAGTTGTGGTTGTACATGCCTTTAATCCCAGCACTTGGGAGGAGAGGTAGACAGATCTTTAAGGCTAGCCTGGTCTACAGAGGAAGTTCCAGGACAGCCAGAGCTACACAGAGAAACCCTGTCTCAAAAAACAAAACAAAACAAAAATGAAGGCATGTAATTATAAACATTCTTCTTAGGACTACTTTCATTTTGTCTGATTTTAGAATATTGTGCTTTTGCTTTTATTTGATTTTAGGAATTTAAATTTTTTTCTCTTGATTTCTTCAATGACTCATTCATCACTCACCAGTGTGTTGTTCAGTCTCTATAAGTTTGTACATTTTCTATCATTTCCTTTGCTTTTGATTTCTAGCCTTTTCCATTGTGACCAGAGAGAATAGAATAAATTTTTTTTCAAATTTCCTATATTTAAGATTTAATTTGTATCCTACCATATGATCTATNTTAGAAAAAGTTCCATGCCTTTTTGAGAAGGATTTGGATGATTTTGAGAAGGATTTTCTGCAGGATTTGGATGGAATGTTCTATAGGTATCTGTTAGGTTCATTTGATCTAGAAGATCATTAANTCAAGTGTTTCTCTATTNGTGGTTTTGTTTGGGTGATGTCTATTGGTAAGAGTGGGGTATTGAAGTCACTCACTATTATTGTATTGTGGTTAGTGTGTGTATTTACATCCATTAGTGTTTGTTTTATGAAATTAGGTATGCTGGTGTTTGGTGACTATATGTTTAGAATTGTTATACCCTGTTGATGGATTATTTTTCCTTAATCAATATAAAATGATCTTTATATCTTCTGACTTACTTGGATCTGAGCTTTATTTTGTAAGATAATAGAACAGTGACAGCTACTTGCTTTCTGGTTCCATTTGTTTGGAATGCTTTTTTTCTGTCGGTTTACTCTAGTAATGTTTGTCTGTGGTGACAAGGTGCATTTCTTTGAGCCAACACATAGATGGATTCTATTTTTAACCCAATTTGATAGTCTGAGTCTTTTTGTGGAGAATTGAAAACACTAGCATTGAGTTATTTAAATATGTTAGTTCCTGTCATATTGCTGATTTTTAAAAATGTTTTGTGGTTTCTTATTCCTAATTTGCTTATGTACTGTCTTACTATGTTTTTTTTTCTTTTCTGTAGCCTGATGTATATACTTACATTTCTTTCTAACATGTAATATCCCTTCCAAAATCTCTGTACTCAGACTGAACAGTGATGAGTTACTTTAATTTATGTTTTTAATGAAATTTTTTCTTTGTCTTTTCATTATGATGGATAGTTTTACTGGATATAATAATTTAGGTTGACAGTTATTGTAATTAAGCAAATTATTACTGTCATTTAGACTTTGGAATACTATTGTTCCATGTTGTCCTGGCTTTTAGATTTCTAATAAGTAGTTTTCTGTAATTTTAAAGGGTTTTCCTTTATATGCAACTTCTTGCTATTAGTATTTTTCTTTGTTCTTTATACTTAGTGTTGTAGCTATAATATGAGTGGAGAGATTTGTCTGTTTGGTGTTACGAATTCTGTTGAATGTGGATGGCAGTCTACTTATTTCCATTTGGGAAAATTTCTGCCTGACTTTATTAATNATATTATTTATGGCTTTATCCTGAAGTTCTTCTCTTTCTTACATCCTCATGATTCATATATTTAATTTTTTTGAGACAGTGTCTTATGTAGCTTTTGGTGGCCCTGAGTCCATCTGGTAGCAGTAGATGACCTTGAGTTTCTGCTTTTTCAGTCTCTACTTTCCAGGTGCATGGATTACAGACATATGACACCACACATAATTTTATGTGGTGCTGGGGACCAACACCTTGGGTATCATCTATGCTAGATAAGTATTCAACTAACTGAGCCATATTCTCAGTGAAATTTAGTCTTTTAGTGGTGTCCTATAAACATCATATATTTTGTTCACATGTTATTATTTTATCTTTGTCAATATCTGAATGTTCTTTCATCCTTTATATTCTATCTTCTACTTGATCCATTTTATTGATAAGGCTTTGACTGAGTTTTAAAATGAGCTTTTCATTTCTAAAATTTCAATTTTCTATTTTTCGATTTTTTTATCTTTAATGCGTTTCCTCTTTCATGCCTTATATCAACTTGCTTATTCATTAAAATTTTATGCATATTACTCTTTTAGCTTATTTGTACCTTTTTCTTTTCATTAAATATTCTTATATTCATTATTTTGAATACTTTGCTGAAGATTTAATTTTATTCACTCTCATTGGAATCTATTATAGTCATAAATTTATACTGAATTATTTATGTTTCTTATAGTTCTGCATTGGAACTTGTACATCTCAGATTTTTCTATTTGTTGGATTGTTTTTTCTATGTTATATTCTATCATGTGAAGTATTTGAAATATTCAAGTTGAACTAGATAGTAGTGTGATTAAGCTTTTGTTCTTTCCTTGTGCACTAGGAGTGTAGTTTAATAGCTAAACCATTAGCCTTCATGCTTAGACACAAAGCATGAATAACTACTGTCACTTCAAATGTATAACATTAAGTGTAAAAGCAGCCACAACTATGGGGTAGACTTACTATGCAAATAGCATATTATTTAGTTGAAAGAGTTTTCCTTTTAGTGTCAATAACTATAGGAGATAAAGGAACAAGGATAGTATGGTATATGTCAAGATATTTGTCACTAGGTTAGGAGTGGCAGGAAAATAGGCTGAGTAAAGATAATGATTACTATTATATCCATTAAGAAAAAAAAAAAACAAGGAGGGAAAAACAGATGGAAGTAAGAATTTGGTATCTTAATCAATGTTCTACTGCTGTGAAGAGACACAATGGCCATGGCAATTCTTATAAAGGAAAACATTTAATTGGGGCTTGATTACAGTTTCACAGGTTCAGTCCATTATCAGCATGGTGGGGAACATGGTGTCACACATACAGATATGATGCAGAAAAGGAACCTGGAGTTCTATATCCAGATCCCCAGGCAGCAGGAAGAGAAAGAGAGCCACTGCACCTGGTTTGGGCTTCTGAAACTTCAAATCCCACCTTCAGTGACATACTTCCTCCAAAAAGGCCATACTTCTTAATCCCTCTCAAGTAGCAACACTCCCTAATGGCCAAGCACTCAAATATATTAGCCTATGAGGGTCATTCTTATTCAAACCACCACAGTTTGGATATTGTAGAAGGTAAAAGATTTTATTAAAGTTATGGAAAATTATAGTTAAGAAATAAAAAGAAGGGGTATGGGGAAGAGAGAGAGTNAAAACGAATTAGCAATGACAGGGAAAGTACATGGATTGTGGAATAGTAGAGAGTACACCAANGAATGGATGTAGAAATCTTACAAATGNTCACAAAACCTGACCGAATAATATAAAAACTAAAGTAAGACTATTTAGAGACATTATACAAGAGTTAAGATGAAAAAGACAAAGTGAAACCAAAGTAAAATAGATTGAAAAAAACACCAACTAACATCATCCATCTTCATCTCATCTGTGGCTGGGTGGNCTTAGACTCTCCNCATCCCTGTGATGTCATGTCACGTAGGAAATTACTTTGAGGAGAGAAGTGCAGCCCCAGTTTAAAACCATGAATCCAGATTTGTGGGTCAATAGTTTCCCAGTGGAGTTCAATTAAATTACNCTTTGGGTTGATCCGGGACAGGGAGTTTGGAAGGAGAAANGAAGGTCTCTTTCCTCCCAGAGTCCACTTTCAACAAACACATGACTATTTGCCAATTTAAATTACATTGCAATCTCTTGACTTTTCTTTATAGGAATTGAATTCCTGACATATTTGACTATTGCTTCACTTCTATTCCACCTACTCAAGAAGATAACGATTTCTTTCACTCATGGCTATCTCCCTGGGGATTAGAACAGTTCCGGGTACAAAGTAGAAGTTCAGCAAACACCATGGGAACCAATGACACGTATTTAAGACTTAATCTTGGTCTACTAAATTCCGGAGCAGTAGTATATATGTTAATGCCACCCACTAAAGGCTATGCAAATTGAATAAGGTTTGTTTCTTCTTTGTTACTATTACATTTTATTTTGTTCTCACACNCAATTTTACTGGTTGAGAAAATAAAAAAAAAATTCACTTTAACCTGTATTTTTTTACTCTGTTCTCCCTCTCACTANCTTTTAAGACAAACTTTTAGCATACTTACCACCTGCCCCATCCCCCAACTTTTCTTTAGGAAGAGAGGTTATTTTCCAGGACAAGGGATTCCTCTCTCCTTGGGAAGGAGCTTAGCACAGTGGTACATTGTCATGTCTCCCTCAAAACTCCTTGTCTTAGGTCAGGCAGTCCCCCTGGCTCTGTAACATGGAGATAGAAATACAGCAAGCATGTAAGAATACTAAAACATCATGTCCTTGAAAACAGTTGGAAGGCAAACCATTTCTAACAGACATTGCTGTTGTTTATCATGGTACAAAATGCATGGAGTGGGAACAGGAANCTGGAAGCTCATTCATGGAGAGAAAGAGCTCAGTTTGGGTGCTCCAGCTCATTGCTTCAACTTCCCCAGTCAGTTTCTGCTGGTTTTTGTAAGCCATGATTTAATGATGTTCCGTTTATTGCTCACTCCACCAGGAGACTTCAGTCTTCACTGTTGGGTGTTATAAACTCCCAATGTGATGTTTTGCTGCCTATCTGCTGTTTTTCTCTTACTNGTAATTTATTCTTTTACTTTTGCTTGATATATACTTCATAAACTCACTGATTTCAAAATCCAAAGTGTGGCTAGTGTGGGTCATTCTCTAGACATTCAGAACAGGGAGTGGGTAAAGGAATGTGTGCATGGTGTGTATACCTAGTATATATAGGTGATTATATATATGTATGAATATACTGACTGCAATTTTATATCAACTTGTCTAGGAAGGATTCATAAGTAAGGTAGAAATTGAGCAGAAATGAAACTGTATGGAAGAAAGAGCCAAATAACTCTCGAGAAAGACTATTTGAGNCAGAAAAATTCAGATTTGCATCAGGTAGAGCCAAACAGCAAGTGTAAGGCCCCTGGGGNTGAAGGATGGGTGAATGAAAAGATGACTTCATTTTTTGATAAAAATAGCACATTTAGGAAACCACCCACAGGTCCACCCTGCGCCATGCAGCCCAAGCAGATGGACACCACTATGACGAGCAAATATGTGGTAGAGAGATGTGAGAGAAAGAGATGCAGGTAGAGAGATGCAGAGAGAAAGAGATGATTCATGTGAGGTGGGGAGAGGCGGAACTGAAGATGGGATGGTGGTGAAGAACAGGCTGCTGTGGGTGGCCTGGGCTGCTACCTGGGGCCATGTGATGTCCGAGCCTGCACTGTTGTCAAGGGCCATATCTGGGTCCATGGCCCTACTGCAGCCGAGGTCTGTGTTGATGTCCATGTCTCATGTTACCACTGAAGGCTGTGGAGATGCCCACGGTCTGNGCTGCTACCTGATGCCACGTTGGTGTCTGAGAACCATGCTCTTGCAAGGGCCATACTGAGTGGCCCATGNTCCCACCTGGNGGCNATGGTGATGTCTGTGCAGCTGAGGGCCATGTCTAGGTCCGTTGTCCCACCACAGCCAGTGTCTGTGTNGATGTCTGTGGCCCGTGTTACCACTGGGGGCCATGTGGATACCTGTGGTCTGGACTGTCAACCTGAAGCCATGTTGATGTTCAGGGGCAGTGCTGAGCAGGCTCCACCCCTTGCTGGTCCTGGGAGAGCTGGCCCTGCCCCTCGCCAGCAACCACAGTGAGAGGGCTGGCCCTCCTACTCATAAGAGAGCTGGTTCTGCCCCTCAGGGTAGAGCTTGTCCCAAGGTGTGGGCATGGGTGAGCTGGCCTTGGTGGCCTGGTCAAGGAGAGCTGGTCCCGCCCCTGAGAGAGCTGGCTCCATCCCTCGCTAATACAGCCTGCCAGGGTTGCTTCCTTCCCTTGTCTGCTGCCAAGGCGACTCAGAGAAGGGAATGCTGGCCTTGTCCCTTGCCTGAAAGGGGGGGCAGGAGGTCCTAGTGAAGGCCCAGACTGACCAACACAGTGACCATCCAGGTACACATCCAGGGCTTTGAGTTGGCACACCCCAGCATCTACCCCATCTATGACCTGCTGGAACGTGTGAAGGGACTGATCCTGCAGAACCATAGCCACAGGATCTCCAATGACTTGGGACAACAGCAGGATATCTGAGAGGAGTTTTGGTGAGAGTCCAGTACTGATGAAGCCAGAGGCCTTGAACCAGGCCAGCAACACATAACAATGAACATTTTTAAGTAAAGCTGTTTGAATATAGTACATAACACACTGCAGCTCCCAATGCCACGATGAGAAATGAATGTGTGATGGAGAGGTGGGAAAGACGGAGGAGCGAAGTTGTTTGTTTATTTATTTATTTATCTATCTATCTATTTATTTATTTATTTATTTATTTATTTATTTAATTTTGTGGAAGGAGGCTACAATGGTGGAGGCCAGACATGGAAGGACTGGGAAATGAGTGAGATTGGGGTGCATGATATGAAATTCCCAAAGAATCAATAAGAAATTATGTTAAAAATACTCTATTTTATCTTCTGAATTTATTGTTCTTTCTATTAAAGTTTTGTGAGTTTTCTTCACTGACTTGCTTTTCTTATTGCTTTGTANGATGCTTTTTAGATTCATTCGTGTTGACAGATACCTGTAGTTCACTGATTTTTCCCTGCTGTATTTTGATCATTGAACNAGATTAACCACTCTGTTGGGGTGGGTGTTGGACGAGTAGTGCATTCACTCTTAGGGGAGCGGTGCTGTTATGAATAGCCTTGTACATGTTTCATGCAATTTGTTTTTCTTATAGGCCTAGTACATTAAGGCACAACAGGAAACAACAGCATTTGGTCAGAATGAAGGGGTCAGGTGGAGGGGCATAATGGGTATTTTTTATGAAATGAGTCTTTTTTATGAAAGAGAAATTTTGTATTTGATAATTATATTAAGAAAACGAATTTGTGTAAAACTTTCACACAGAACTTTTANTTTGTTATGTTTTTTATTTGCAACTAAAAAAAACCCCTATAATTTTATCATTTCTCCCTTTCCTTCCTCCAATTACTCTCATGTCCCCTCCTTGCTCCCTCTCAATTTATGAACTTAAAAATATCATATATATATTTAATATGTAATGGTATATACATACATATATATGTATATATATATACATAAATATATATATGTATATATATATATACATAAATGTAAATACAATAAAATCTCCTACTGAGTCTGTTTAGTGTTGCTTGTATGTTTTCAGGGCTGACCAACTGATATCCTAGTTGAATAACCATTAGGAGGCTCATCTATGAGAAGACTGTGCCTTTCTCAACAACCACTGATTGCCAAAAGCTCTTCATCTGGGGCTGGGCCTTCCACATGACCATAATTGGGGTGATCATTGTTTAGATCTTGTTTTGGAAACTATGTTGCTGAGATTTCATGAGTGCCACTTCCCTGTCATATAAGAACACAGTCTCTGGGCAAACATCCTGATCTCTGGCTCTTACAAGCTTTCCGCTGGCTTTCCTTGATGTTCCCTGAGCCTCAGGTGTAGGGCTGTGTTGTAGATGTGTCAGCTGAGTGTGGAAACTCCATGGTTAGTTGTTTTCTGCATTTTGACCAGCTGTGTTTTTCTGTAACAGTCTCCATCTGCTGCAAAGAGAAGCTTTGTTGATGAGGGTGGAGAGCTAGACTTATCTGTGAATGGCAGGATAAGTATTTAGAATGAAGCTTAGTGAAGTCATGTAGTAGATTCTCCTCTAAGATCTATGACTTCACTAGTCATTGCTTGTCCAGGTTTCCAGTACTAGGCATAATTTGCTATCTGTTG
>LZPO01097864.1:10903-22649 GCA_001675575.1 Neotoma lepida
GTCAGAGCTGTAGGATTCCCTGTACCTAAAGTTACATGAGAATGTGAGCTACCAGACATGGGTGCTGATAACTGAACTTGAGTCATCTGCAAAAACAACATGGAATCTTAACCTTTGAGATATCTTTCCAGGCCCTCATTTGTGAAATCTTTAAAGCAATTTTCTCTAAAACTCTAAACTTTTCCATGAAGATCTCATTACAAAATTTCCATACTTTTTGTCCCAATTATGTATCATCTGTAAATATTGACCCATTTTTACTTCTGCATGTGTATGCATGAATACATATAAAAATTTTAATGTAATTTTATTATCTTTGTATTTCAAAAACCATTATTTTTATGTAGACATTGAGTTGATTAAAAATTAAAATGCTTTGTTTATAATAATTCTTCTTTTGTAGAATTGCAGTAACAGTATTATGGGTACATTAAGGATAAACAGATTAATGGTAGCAAAAAATAATATCTATTAGCATATAGTAAGGAGCAAAGGAACATTCATTTATCATAGAAGACATGTGATGTGTGCATTATAGTTAGATAACAAATATATACTGTTCACATACTCATCAGCATTAAAATGAAAACTTAATTTCTCATTGAAAACCTTTGAGGCACCAAGTTAAAGCTAAGCTCCATTCCACACTATGTTGTAGATCTCAGATTGTGAAATGTTAACCTGAGGAGCCATAGTTCTACTATATTGTGATTTAATTTCTAGCTTTGTATATCAAATGCAAGCCATGGGTGTTTCTCAAATATAAAATCCAATATATAAATTGCAAATTTTATATTAGATATAATACTATATCTTGTCATTCTCCATTTTCAAGTATTACAACATCAAGTATTACAATGTCCAGATATGGAGGCTTATTTTTTGCATCAGTAGCATGCTTGTGGATTTTTTTCAACATTTCATCATTATTATGGAAGCAGAAATTTATGTTAGCCTAAAGCACAGATGCCACAAAGGACCCCTGGAAGACTGTGTGCTCTGAAAACGCAATAAAAAATATCCATTAAGGCTAGAATTTGAGCTGACTCACTTTTGCAAGTCAACCCAAGCATTCTGGTCAGTCAGTGGGGGTCTTTACAGTACCTAGTATTGCCTTGTTATGTGTGAAAGAAGAAATGGGGAAATCAGAACCACATTTACTGGAATGAGTGCCTTGTTCTCCAGAGTGTTTCAGCCCACAAAACATATTTGGAGACAATAAAAACGTTTTCTGGTGTAACTTACTCTTTTCAATCTCTACTTGGGAACACAAATAGAGTGTGCTGGTCCTCCAGCGCACAGACAGTTACACTGAAGAACAGACAGCTCAGCATGCACTGAATCTGGACTAGGAGGTAATGCTTCTCCACACCTCCCAGGAAAAAGTCATGGTTTACCTTTCCTACATCTTTTTGTTATTTTTAATAAAGATAGGATGCAACCTATTATCCAGCATCTAATAAAATTGCAGTGAACTGGAGCTGAAAGAATTGACTAACTCATTTCCTTCTAATTGCAAAGAAGTGACTTGCTTCTTTTCAGTGCCTTTGAAGAAGGAAAAAAAGTGTAATAATGGCATACAATTATCCAGTATGGCATATTTTAAAGAGGGCAGATACATCCAAATCCAGATCTCTGTTTTGAGTGTCCTGTATGCAGCTGCTGATCAACTTCTCTACCTGGATGTCTACAGACATTTTAAAAACTGTATCCCCTAAACAGAGCTCCTTAGCTTCTCCGCAGAAGTGTTTTCCACAGTTCTAACCCTTCAGTTTTTTTCAATTTAAACATCCTAAAAGCTCAGTGGCTACTGTGTTTGTTTCACCAACTGTGCTTAAACTATGAGCAATACACTATGAGTGTATTGTTTTCTGTTCTTGTAACAGACAAAGTATTGTATGGACTAACAAAGGATCAGAAGAGATGGAATGGAGATGAAGTGCAGGNCAACAAAGAAAGTCCCTAACACCTGGGNTGAGGAAGCAACAGGAATGAAAGAAATTCAGAAGTGACAGCTACCTAAAGCAGAAGGGAGGCCAGAGGAACATAGTGTCCCCAAAGCCCAGTAAAGTTTGAAAGTGTGTCAAAGAGGTAGGGCTGACCAACTGTGTGAGGTCCAGTAAACGNATCAAGTATTATTTAAATACCGATCAAATTGACCACCAAATTTAATAATGTAAGAGTTATGGGGACTTTGATATGATGGGGCTGGGTGCAAAGGTCAATGCAAACTATGAAATAGAGCAGAAGAGAAATGGATGAGTGACACCTGTAAACAATAAACATATTGATCTGGTGAGAAGATATGGCAGAGAAAGAAAATTTGGTGAGTTGGTAGATGGAAGAAATACCGAGGCAATGTCTTAAGAAAGGAGAAGGTATCAGATCAGCTCCGAAAAAAAACAAAAAAGGAGTGATTGAACCTAAGCCAGGAGCTTGCAAAGCTCATTCACCAAAGCAGGAGAGAAGGCAGTGTCTCCAGATACAAGCACATACAGAAGTCTGGCTNGTGGCAGTATTTAATTACCACAATAACTCATTTAAAAAAAAATGGTCCCTGCATCAAGNCTGAGTAAGGCATCCCACCACAGGGAATGNGCTCTCAAAAGCCAGTTATTGTACCGTGGATAAATCCTGGTCCCATTGCCAGAGACCCCACCAACAGATCAAGCCACACAACTGTCACCCACATTCAGAGGGCCTAGTTTGGTTCCATGCAGGCTCCCCAGCTGTCAGTCCAGAGTCCATGAGTTCCCACTAGCTTGGGTCAGCTGTCTCTGTGGTTTTTCCCATTATGATGCAGGGGGAGGAGCCTAGTCTTGCCTGAACTTGGTGTGCCAGCAGGTGTTGAATACCCAAGGGAGGCCTTACCCCCTATGAGGAGTGAATGGGAGGGAGGGGGAGGGGGAAATGGTAGAAGGTGAGGGAGGGAGAACAGTGGTTGGTATGTAAAATCAAAAAAGAACTTAAATTAAAAAAATAAATAATAATAAAAAAAGAAAAGTGCTCCCATTTCCCCCTCTCAAAATGGGTAAACTGAGGCAGCACGAACCATTTAGATAACTTGCTTNTTATAGCATGGTTGAAACAGAATCACCCNGAATCCAAAACCAAGCAGTCTACATTAATGGCCTGAGTGGCCACACATTGTTCTGATAGAAAGGTAGCATCGGCAATAGGTCACTTCCCATCCAGACTGTTTTCTCAGACTTGGATGAGATAATGAAGGATGGCATTGGCAGTGTAGTAAGCAATGAAAGAAACACAGCTGGGTTGGCATAGGACTGGGAACTTTGCTCCCATGGGGCAAAAATTACAAAATTCAGAGTCTTAACTTTTCAACCTGTGTGGCCACAGATGAGATGCCAATATAATCACTTGAACTTAAAGACGCTTTGATTCGTTTGTTCTTTGGCAATCTCATACAGGTACCCAGGGTGTTCAGTTTACTCTCACCTCTCTTATTTCCCTCCCACTCCAATTATTCCCCTTTCCCCTCCCTACAGGTCTCTATCCTACCATTGTGTGTGTCTTCTCGTTTGGTTTTGTGACCCATTGGTTTTACTGGGACTGACAGTTGAGTGCTCAGTCTTAAACAGGACATTTNTACCATCTCCTCTAAAGTTCAAGGAGCATTATGGAAAACGGAGTGGAAACACTATAAACCAGCCGGAAGATAGGATGTCATGCAAAGGGCATGACATTACCATGATCTCATAGCCGTTATGGTTNCTTGCACTGGTCCTAAATAACACTGGGACTGTCAGGAGCTAATTGTGGATGGGGTCCTCCCTGCTGAACTATTGGCTTCTGGTAGATTCTATGGGACAGATAGTCATTGTCTTCAGATAATGTATTCATATGTTATTTTATGAATCTATTTCTTGCATGCATGTATGTGTACTACATGCATGCCTGGTGCCTACAGCAGTCAGAAGAGGGGGGGTTGGATCTCCTGGAGCTGGAGTTATAGATGATTATGAACCACAAGAGGGGTCCAAGGAACTGAACCTGGTCCTCTTTAAGAGCAACAAGTATTCTTAACCACTGAGGCACATCTCCTGCCCATAATCCTATATTTTCTTGAGAAAGAGTCTCACTNGGTAGTCCAGGCTGGCTTTGAACTTAGCTAGTATTTCAGACATGTTCCATGATATCTAGGATACCCATGNCTTTAAATATCTCATTAAAATAGAAGGAAAATATAGAAGGAAATAGGGAAGCTAGGAGGTAGAGAAGTATAATAACTCACCTGAAATATTGAAAGTNTGTGACTTCAAAGAAGGCATAGATTTACTCTGTGTTGAGGCTCAACCCTGCGAACTCTCAAGCAACATGTCAGTTCTATTTGTTTATCCTAAAGAGTCAAATGAGAAAAAGGTCCACTCTCAAATCTTCTGCTGTGTAACTGTTAAAAAATAGGACCAATGCTTTGTTGCAGTGACTCTCTAGAGGTAAGTAAACTGATAGAAAGGGAAAGGAAAAAAAAACTCAAGCTTTGGAGCCAGGTAGACTAGCCTCATCACCTTACTTGATATGTCTTGAGTTACTCCACCTCCTTGAGACTCAGTTTCCTTATTTGTAAAGCAGGCTTGCGTACAATCATCTTNAAGATCTTAGAAGAACTATTACATATGAAGTGAGGGCAGTGGTTNTGTTCATTGAATGTCTTCTTTCACCCTTCTCATGCCAGCCCAGCATCACTAGAAATTTTAAAACAGAACTTAGGAATTCTGGTCCTGAATGTGAGGCTGATTAAATAGATTTTAAGTTGCATTACAATTCTCTGTTGCAATTGAGTATGGGGAAAGAATCACAGAAATTTAAAGCATGGAATTGGAGGCTGACAGTCTTTGAANGAAACTCTTGAATTTATGTCAACTGTATGACCTTGGACATATCAATCTGTCTATGCCATAATTTCTTGAATAAGATCAGGACTCAACCAACAACGCAGACTTTTTGAGACCATTAAGTGAAAAACGTACATTTAAAATTAGTAACAATTGCCTGTTCTCTGGGGAGCACTCAATGGNNGCTGTACCTATTCTTAGAATTCGTTGTGTGGGTTGAGTGTCCATCCTTCAGTATGTGGTTCCACTTCCTGGGGAGGTTCGACAACTTTTGATTAAAGGGAAGGCTCTTTCATGACCAGTAGAGAATCACTTGGATTACCTTTGATGATACCTGCTGCTACATCTTAGAATCTTTCCAGTTTTGTTCAAACTAGACAATGAAGAGGAATTTCCTTCTCTCCTATGCTCTGGGTTTTTTGTCATTAGATTAGTGGGTCCAGAGGAGAATGCAGTCATTGTGCAGGCACAGGAAACTCTGCTATTGCTCATTATTTTCAAGTAGTATGTACTTTAATCTTTTGTGTCACCGGATAATTCTGTACCAAAGAAGAAACTGTATGTGCCTGAAATACAAAGTCATCTCATTCGCCCCATATAAAAAGGGCAGAGAAGAATTCCATTTTTTTTAGAGAAAGATAAGAAAGTCTTTAAAGATTAGCCTCCTCTCTCTCTTTTATCTAGAGCTATACTTGCCAAATGAGATGCCCAGAGATGTCATTTCCTCTAAGAGGCTTAAGGAAATTGGGAGTCATGGTTGAGCACAGCATTTATGCTTGAATGCAGAGGAAAATACAATATAATGAGATACTTTGTTCCAGGTCCTCCTTTCACGCTCTGCCCTTATCAGCATCTTTATTATCTGCAGTATTCAAAATGCTGCTCCTTCATGACTCCAAGAGCAATCAGCCATATTTAAGTCATTTACAGTATCACTCTCTGTATGACCAGAATACCTGGAGAAAACAACTTAATGGAGGATAGTTGTATTTTGGCTCATGATTTTGAAAGTTGCTACCCTCAAGGCAGAGAGGGTATGGAATGCAGGGCAGAGCAATGCATCTCACGGCAGAGAATATTGAGAAGTAAGAGAAGTGGCCAGAAATAATAAACCCTCAAGCATACCCACCATGGCCCATCTCCCCAAGTTTCACCCCTCATCCCAATGTTTCCACGATCTCCCAAAAAAGCGCCCCCATTTGGGGATCCATTGTCCAAAGCATGAAACTGAGGAGGACCCAGCCAATTTAAAACCTAATGTCCTGTTCCTGGTCCCCAAAGACCATGCCTTTTGTAATACTACACATGNAGTCCAACTTCAAAAGTCTACAGCCTCAGCAGTTCCAATATTGCTTAAAAGTCTAACTCNAGAACCTCTACTGAGACTTAGGGCCTATGAGGCCCTGGAAGATCAAAAGACAAGTTTCAAGCATCTNTTANATATCGGCAGAGAGTAAACATTCCCTTTCCGAAAGATCTTAGAAAGGGAGGAAGTGACCAAAATAAGAACAAAAGCCAGCAGGACAGACATGAAATTCCATAACTGTTTGTCTAGCTTCTGATGCATGTGGTGGTATTCTATGTGTTCCAACAAGCTTGGTCGGTCCCCTCTCCGCCCTGGTCTCTTTTGCTATTTGGAGCCTGCAAAGCATATCTCTTAGGTTGGATCTATTTGTTATCTGAGATTTTTATCAGACACTCCTTGTTCTTATCCTCCAACATCCTGGGCTCCATAGTGTGGTTTATGATTCACTCTAATAGGTTCATTTATCTCTTGGGCACCCTGCTGGGAATCCACCACNGCTACACATTCTATAGCTTTGTGGGCTTTCCTGAAAACTCTTCCATGGTACCAAAGAGATGGCTCAGTGGTTAAGAGCACTTGTTATTCTTTCAGAAGACCTGAGTTCAATTCCCAACACCTAAATAGTGATTCACAACCGTAGCTCTAGTTCCAGGGGATTCAACTACCCCTTCGGCCTACTCCATAGGCACCAGACTTTGTACATGGTGTACAAAAATACGAGCAGGTAAATCATTCACGTACATAAAATAAAAAANAAACTTTAAAAAATAAACAGTCCTCTGTCTTAAGGTTTTATTACTGTGAAGAGACACCATGACCACGGCAACTCTTATAAAGGAAAACATTTAACAATTTCAGAGGGTTAGTTATGGGAAGCATGGTGGAACATAGGCTGATATGGTGCTAGAGCAGGAGCTGAGAATTCTACGTCTGGATCCACAGGAAGCAAGAAAAGACTGTGAAACACTGGGCCAGGTTTGAGCATCTGAAACTTCAGAGCCCACCACCAATGACACACTTCCTCCAACAACACCACACCCACTCCAACAAGGCCATACCTCCCAATAGTGCTACTCCCTATGGGCCTATGGGAGCCATTTTATTCAAACGACCATGTCCTCCTCCATGACCAAGCCTTCATGTACCTGATTTTCAGGCATTCTAAATGCCTGGAAAATCAGGCCCAAGAGGATCGTATCAAGTTCTTGCAGAAAAACTGGGTACCATCAGACCATGGATGCAACAGTTTCTGAATATAGACACTTCAACCTGACCATGTCTCTATATGGCCATGTGTAAGCAGAGCACCCTAAAGGTACTCTTCAATCAAGTGGAAATCTTCCAAATGGGTTTACTATTATAAACTCTGGAGCCTGCAAAGTGTGGTGATCACTAATTCCTGAAATGGCTCTAAGACCTCTTCCTATCAACCTAGTACAAAGTGCTTTGCTTTTTTTGCCTTACCAGGTGCTAATATCTTGAACAACTATGGTTTCCTTTTTTTTGTAACTTTAAACTTTTCTAGTCAAATGATNCAANTTTTATATCTTAAAATATTTTAAAGGTTTATTCATTTTTATTTTATGTGTATGGGTTATTTTGCCTGCATGTATGTTGGTGCACCATGTTCATGCCATACCTGTAGAGAGGGCTTTGGAATGCTCTGGAACTAGAGTTCAGACAGCTGTGAAACACCACATGGGCACTTGGAACTGAATCTGTGTCCTCTGCAAAAGAAATAAGTACTCTTAACCGCTGAGCCATCTTTCTAGCCCCCTTGCCCCTTTTTTTCTCATCTTCTAACTCTGCTTTTTACTTATTAGTCTGTGAATCTAGTTAAAAGCAGCCAGAAATGATTACACCATGATCTAAGTTCTATGTTTTCTTGAAATTTCCTCTGCCAAAATATTACCCCATCCGTAGACTCAAGTGAGTNTTTTAAATTCAACTGCACTTGCATTTTCAGGAAGAACAAAGTACAGGCAAATTCCTTGTCATAATTTAATATGAATGGACTCTAGTCTAACTAACCATTGTGTTTGTGTTCCCATCTGAAACCTCATGAGTATGGCCTCTGTAGACAGTCTTGTCTACATTCAGGTTCTGAATAGCAAATGGAAGAGCAATATATCCCCCAAATACCAGTGATCTGCCACCTCCAGCTAAGCCCCGCATTCCAGAATACCTACAATTTCCTAAGACAGTACAACCAGCTAGGGATCAGTGAGTCTATAGGGAATAGTTCATATTCAAACTATAACATTTACTTTTATTAGAAAATGATGATTTATTCCTTTGCAATATTTCTGTTGAGAAAAAATATAATGATACCAAAACAATTACTCTGTAAAGTATCTTCTAAAGAAGGCAGGTAATGCCCAATTAAACAAGATGTCTCTGGAATAAACAAGGTAATTTCTGTCATACTTCTCCGTGACTTCTGCTTTTCATAACTACAAATATGTATTGAGAAGACCCACTCACATGATCTGTGCCCTCACTCTGCTACCTAACTGTTCTTATTTCTTAACTTTATTAGATAAATAAAATATTGATATTGAGGTCCAATAATCCTAGACTCTGAGCCACTCTGCATCTACTGGGGCTTTTTAGGTTCATTGATAAAAATAAAATGACAGATTCAAGTTAAAGTTTAGAAATTGAGGGGACATCAGTATTGTATTAACCAGAGCCACTAATGAACTCCTGGAGCATGCCAAGATATTTTGGGTTGAATATGAATTGTTCTCCACAGCCTCAGGTATGCTGAAGGTTGGCATCTAGCTCATGGTGTGACTTTAATAGGTCCTGGGAATGTTAGATNTGGTGCCTTCAACAGAGTAAACTGGCCCTGGGGTTGTGTCTCTCATTGTTATTCCCTATCTCAGGTCCCTCTTTCTCTTCTTCCTAGATCAAGTTATAAGAACATGCTTTATTGTATACTTTCTTTCCCTTCCATGTGTAGACACAGAAATCACAGAGCAGCAAACTGGATGTCACAATGCTGTGGACCTGAAATAGGTCAAGTCAACCAACATATCTGGCCAAATTTTAGGCATTATAGTTACATCACTTGGAGCTGTTAGATGCCCATGTCCTTTCTTATTGCAGTGTGCCTATTCTCAAGATCTTGGAGTCAGCCTTAGTTATCACCAAGTGGACACACAGTAGACTTGATAGCATCGCTCACCAGGAAGATGTTCTTAGGCAATATTCTCAGGCTGAACTATATTTTCCCCTCCGGCATGTGAAGATGTAAAACAGTGTATATTCCATAAGAATTTTTTAAGATTTAAAGGTGAAATTTTATGTAAAACACCCAGTGTATAACCTAGTACAACAGTAAACATTCAACAATCTTGAATTTCTGTTATTGTTAGACATCATATTGTTCCCGTATTATTACTTCCCAATAGAAATAGAAATACAGTTTATTCATTTACTTATCAATATTGCTGAGAGACCATCACATATAGTTACTGTACTAGGTACTGTTATCACATGATCATTAAAAATGAAAATTACTTTGGACAACAGTGTAAAGCCTTTGGTTTCTAGTGTCCCTGGTCCATCCATCACCTGGCATCATGGGAGACATCCCTGTGGCAGTCAAATTGCCTCTGCTTTGTACAGAAAACAAAGAAACATCCCAAGACTGGGCACTAAGACCTCTGANACTCTGAAAAATGCTTTGTTCTTATCAATGTTGTAAGATGTGAAAAAAGGTCCTTTTGAATTNTATTATACTGAAGATTCAAGTTCTGATTTAGAAATGACCAACGTACATATCAATACTATGCTTTCTGCACAGATACACACAATAAGAGACAANAGCATCATACACTGTGACCTCATGCAGATAGAAACTCTGGTAGGTAGAGAATGTTCAAGTATTTTTTGCATTTAAATGTATCACTCACCTACATAAAGGAAACATTTCAGCAAAATTTCTTCAAAAGACTTTTACTATGCAAATGCTATTTCCTCTAGACTCTCTTAGATAAAAAAAAAATAACTGTTTCTGAAGGTATTCATGGTCATACTAAATGAGGCAAGACATTAAAATTTTATGTTTGAATGGTAGAAAATATTTCTGATAAAATTACATTAATATACTGAGTACTGGGATTAAAGGCCTGAGCCACCACACCAAGCAAAGATTTTAATCTCTTCTACTTATTAGCATCCTGAGATTTTTTTTTTCAATTTAAGGCTCATATAAGAACTTTAGGTTATAACTATGTTCTCCACGGATTGTTCTAGTTTCCTACCTCTCTGTCCAGGTGCCCTTCTGCAGCTCCTAGTGGACTTATGCCAGAGCTTCTTTGTCATCCCATTCATGTTGCTTAATAGTTTTTAGTATTTTCTCTTTTTTCTGTTTTGAACTGAATTGTGGACATTTCTCAAACTTATCTTTCTTCTTTTGTGTGCACTAACTCAGGCTTCCAATGTGTCAAATATGTCGCTTACTCATCTTTTGGAACTTTGATTTCAATAACCATGTTCTGTATGAGTTGCTATTACAATCATATAAATCTTCCATTATTTTGTTTATGCTTTTGATTTCTGTGAATAAATATTTTATTAACATATAATAATTATACATGTTTATGGAGCATGGTGTGATAATTTACAATGCCTATTATACACACATATATAATATACACACATATGTATAGTATATAACATATTTGTGACTATTACTCGTATGTAAACTGAAATTTTTCTCAGATTGTACAAGAAAAAAATGGATAAAAACTTGTACACTAAAAAAAAGAACTTATACACTGACTTCAATGTCTAAGTTCTATTTCTGGCTTATCTNCTTCTGTCCTTTTGCTCTTAATTACATAGCTAGCTAATCTCTTCTTTCATGTTCCTCAACTACAAGTGAACAAAAATTATAGTACATTCTTAAATAAGGTCATTAGAACAACAGTGAGAAATATGTGTAAATCTATTAGAACAAAGAATTATAGATAATTTGTGCCATGAGTAGCTTCGACTGATGCAATTATTATTCTTATGATTGCTATTACCTCAAGGAAGATTTCATGGTATTTGTTTTCTCTTTGTGTTTGCTAGATCTTGGTTATTAGCTCATCTTCCAAGTGAGATTTCTCTTGTGGGCATACTGGGCTATAATCACTTCACAGCAGGGTGGGCCAGCAGAAGCTTTAATGCCAAACTTAAGAGGAGATTTGGCCTTCTGCATTTTTTAGTCAGATCTACTTGGATCAAGGCTCCAAATATGACTGGATGGGCAATTCAAGGCTCCAAATATGACTGGATGGGCAATTTTTTACCCTCTCCTGACTCTATGTTAAGGCGTAGTATGGTGGACACCCAAGCATAGCAGTAGCTTCGCATGAAGGCAGAACTGGAAAACATGATATGATTTTAGCTCCTTTTGTTTAGTATGACTTGAGGTGTTGGTAACTGCATCCAAAAGTGAATGACTGTGTTGCTTTAGCAATTAGGATAACTTGATCATGGGAACATAAAAGACATTACCTAGAATATCCTAGAAACTCATGAGAGAGATTTCTAGATCTCTCTCTCTCTCTCTCTCTCTCTCTCTCTCTCT
>LZPO01097864.1:22712-33206 GCA_001675575.1 Neotoma lepida
TTTTTGGTTTTTCGAGACAGGGTTTCTGTGTAGCTTTGCGCCTTTCCTGGAACTCACTTGGTAGCCCGGGGTTGGCCTCGAACTCACATAGATCCACCTGCCTCTGCCTCCCGAGTGCTGGGATTAAAGGCGTGCGCCACCACCGCCCAGCTCCAGGTATTTCTATTAATGCATATTGATGTGATACTTTCTAAACTCCAAAGTGGTATGCAGGATATTAGACACAGCAGATATTCTGATATATTCCAGAAAACAAAGGATGACATTCAAATATTCAAATAATCAAACATATTTTAATAAGACAATTTGATAACAAATGAGTCAGTAGACTCCCATGTTTGTAAAAGGATGTAGGTTTTGATATTTAGATGGGAAGAAGTTTTAATTCATACATTTACAAAGAGCATTACTTGGCTCAAAAACTCAGTTCTTATCACGTAGCATAAGGAACATAATAGGGAATTTCATATTATCATTCAGGTAGTTCCCTTTCAATTTATCCCACTGCCCTTTATATACATAAAGCAAAAGCTGTTGTGAAAGTTAGACTTCATTAATCAAGTTATATAAAATGCTTTGGTATTTAAAAGTATACATATCTATGAAAGAATTTCTTTGTGCTCTAGTAGTGCTCACTCTGGGATACTTGCTTAGAATGTTGTTGCTGTTGTTTATTTTACAAGATCAAACATACATTTTTACTGTGAAAATTCCGAGACTCCTATGTACTAATAGTTCTTGTAGTTGAGCACCCCCACTGTTGGACATAGGCCTTGTACATGCTACACAAGTAACCTACCACTGAGTCACATCCCCAGACCTTAATTTTTGAGACAGGGTCTCACTAATTAGATAAAGCTGACCTTGAATTGAGTTATGTAGCCTCTAGATTGGACACAAATTCAAAATCTTTCTGCCTCTGCATCCAGACTACTAAGATTATAGATGTGTGCCACCACACCCAAATTTNTTTATTGAAGTTCAGATTGCATCCATGATAAAGGTCAGTAGAGTGATTCATTGAAAGTGTAAGACACATAGCTGGTGTTTTAAAGAGAAGAAATATATCAATTACAGATTTATATGAAATTTTTATGGTTCCCAAGCATCCAATGTGTTTCAGGGATGATAAGGTAACTGTTAGCATTAAGGAGAAAGATATAGACAGATACAATGGTTATATATCCAGCTCTTCTACCCAGTATACACACATGCACACACTCAAACATGCATGCACACACACACACACACACACACACACAGATATGCACACACATGTGATTTGACATTTGATTTTGAGCTTATTTCTTTCTTTCGTCTGTCTATAATAGCTCTTTGAATCCTTGTTAATGTCGCTATTTATGAAGTCATAATTATCAACCTACACAACTCAAATAAGTCACATTTGCTGTTTTAATCTATTCTATTTCCAATTCTCTTGATTTTTCACTCAGACAGTACTGTGGACTGTTCAACATCATTGACTTACAGCTTTATCCATATGCAAAATATGCCAGAAAAACTATTTGTATTAGTTTCATCTGCCTTCATTAGTTTAATCTCTTTACCAAGTCATCCAAGTTTGACTCTAGTAGTTATTCTTTTTTTTTTCCCACTGTACCCCTGGCTAGCCTTGAACTTATACAGTCTGTCTGCCTCTATCTCCCAAAAGCTGGAACTAAAAGTCTGGGCCACCACTTCAGGCTTTCAACTGTTTAATCCTTACTCTTATTCAATAGAAATGCCATGTTATAATACAGCTCTCACTCTATTTTCTGGACATTTGTTACATTTAAAAGACTAGAGCTCACACTCAGTCACTCTAGTAAACTACTTTTGTCTTCATTCTTGGATACTAGAAAAACTTCGGAAGGAGTTATTCTTCAACATTTACGCTTTCATGTTTTATTTTATTTATATGTTACACAACATGTAACCTTCCTGTTGTACCTAACATATCACCCCGACAGTCACTCGAAATTGTATAATTGCGACACTTTTTGTTTACACTGTGTGTTGTTTCTTCAATTAGATTCTCAGATTTCCATTACCATAAAGGTTTATGTGTTTTCTTAAGAATCAGTATATTGCAAGTATATAATTTTTTTATCCAACAAAGGAAGATTGGTTATTTGATGGATTGATATAAAATAATTCAATTTCTTAAAAAAAAAAAGAAGAAGGAAGGAAGGCGGACGAAATGGAGGAAAAGGAGGAAGAAGAGGAGGAGGAGGAAGAAAAAGAATCAACAACTCTGACCCTCCAACTCAACTTAACTTACCTTACTCTATTAATCATGAACCGCAGGGTAGGACTATCTTTTGCACTGCACTAATAATGCCAAGTTCAGTCCTTTTCCCAAACCAGTTATTTTCCTTCAATTACCTTAGTTATACCCTTTGTACTAGGTCAGATACAAAAAGCCAATAAATATAGAGTCAAAGATTGGTAAAAATATTAAGTTGACCTTAACATGNGTTACTTTAACTTTTTTGTGCTCCTAACAGAAGTTTGGTCATACAAAATGGGATGGATGCCTGTGTTCCCAGACAACCTGAGTCTTGGTGATGATATGCCTGAAGTTTGGTAGCCTCTATGATATTTACTAAGAGAGAGATTCTTGGGCTCAAAGACTCTCTTGCATGTGAGTTTGCCATTATATACTTCAGTCAAAATAGTTGGAAGACTGCCCAGGACTCTGAGGCGCACTTGGCTATCACAAAGTGACTTATTTTGGAAGCCATCATTACTTATGTTTTTGTTTTTATTTCTTCNTGAACCATGCCTAAAGTTACAGTTTAGCAGGTCTGCCTAAGGCCTACAACACCTGCCTTCATTGTTCTCAAGAAGGTGAGTTCTAGTTATTTTAATTTGGTTTATTTCTGTGCTGAGAATGTTCTGCATGCATTTGACAGAAAATATTCTCTTGGCTTTTATTTGAAAGGGGGTAATTTAGTCAGTATTCATCCCCATCCTTTCACAAGGAAAGTCCTCAGAACATAAATGTTCACTGAAATCCTTCAATTTTGTCACAGGCTATACTTACTCAGAGAGTCAGGAGGAAAATGACTACGGAAAACTCCTGCGCCCTACCCAGAAAAAATGTGGCCTTCCTGCTCTTCCTCTTTTTGTTTTTTTTAAAAAAAAAAAACAAGTAAATTTCTGGAAGGAACTAAGACTGGTGTTTCTTGGAAAATTGTTGATACATCTTTCCACTCTGAAGTTAAAGGTCACAGTTTATACGAAATCAGTCACACACAACAATAAATTTGATTTCAGCCTCATACTTAAAGGTCAGCTTCTAATCTTCCTGATATAAGATGTATGGAACTTCCACTGCTCACTGCCCTGTTGTGAAAGATTTCTGTCGTATTATTAAGCGGAGAACAGAACCAGACAAAACTGCATTCAGAGTCCAGTTCTTCCTAGTTACTACTCAGCTCTGGAATACTCATTCGGTCGATGTTTCAGGTTCCTTCTCTGAAGATGCTGGTGACAGAAACTTCCTTGCATGATTTCCATACATATCCTTGTGCATAAGCTATCCCAAAGTAAGAGGCACTCCGTATATGATAATCATTAGCCATATAAAACAATACAACTTCACAGAACGGGAAAACGTGACTTTAAACACTGAACTGCAAATCCTTGCTCTGGAACACCGTGGCAATGCGCTTTCCAGAGCACAGGAGCAGATTGCTGCTCGATTTGGAACGTGGTCCTTCTGTTCAGATGTCTCAAGGGAGAGCATCACGCATGTCTATGGTAAACTTCAAGTGAAACATAAAGAGATGTTCAAAACTGGCCCAGGCTGGCCTATAATAGATACAGTTTTTCCCTCAGAAGGTTCCCAGAGTGTTTAGCTGAATGTCTTCTCAAGTACTGTAACTACTATAATATTACACTGACCCTGAGCACAACCCCCAAAGGACCATCAGAGAGAAGTTTTATATTATTCTTTATTTTTGATAATTCATACGTGCATACAATAAAATATGATGACATCCACACNTGGTTTTCCTCCACAAACATCCCCCATATTTCCCATACCCAACATGTACCCCTTCTGACTTCATGTCCTCTGCTGTATTTTACATTTCTGTGAGAATTTCATACATTAGTTCTGTATTTACATCATTTCCACCCCTCCCTCTCCCCCTCCAACTCTTTCTATGTCCACCCCACTTCCTCACTTCTTCATTAATTATTATTGCTACACAAGTACATAGATACACACATATGAATATATGTATACATATATGAGTCCATTTAATTTTATTTCTATGTCCATTTGTTCATGATTACTCACTTGGGATTGGAAAATCTATCAGAGACTCAACTCCAGAGAGAACTGATTCTCTCTTCCTCTGCCTCTGTTGATTGTCTCTAGGTCTATATACATGGGGTGAGGCCTTATGAAATTTTGTGCCATATATGCTGGCACATCCACTAATGTGATCATTGTGCAGGTCTTATTGACACAATCATACATGTTGAGATTTCATGAGTTCAGGCTCCCTATTATATCTACAAGACACTATAAATTCAATTAGTGATGCTCATATGTTCATGATGGGTATGGGGACNTTCACTGGAGCATGAGTAACCTACCAGTGGCCATAACCTCAAAAAATGAGTCTCCCTTCTCTAGTAGCTAACAGCCAATAGCTCCTCATTAAAGGATGGGGCCTGGAGAGCAACTCTCTTGTCTACAGCCTATTTTGGTTGACATGATCATGGTTGGGTCTCATTTTAAGTAACATTTCATACATGAGTTTTCAGTTTTACAAACCACCAATCTGTGTTTGTTGGGGGTTGGGGAGTGTTCCAAAACAAACATCACAAAATCAAACCTGGAGAGTCAATTCTGAGCTCTCTTATAATCATTGTGCTTAAATGATTTTTTTTTCCAATTTTAGGTCAGAAAATCAACAAGTACAAACAAACAAACAAAAAAAAAACTACAGTGCATTCTTAGTATCAGAACATGTGCTTAAAAAAATCACAACATTCCTTAATTACATTTTTTAAATTGACAAAAATTAATATGATTGAGAACATTGATTTATGGATGAAACAATAACTTGAAAGTGTAAGATGAAATGACCTGACCCTTTTCCCCCGTCGAGTAGCTTTTCATCAGAATGTTTTGTCAGGGCAACAGAAATCAAACTAGGATACACATCTTCCCTAAATGCTGAATAGGAGAGGAACTCAGAGATTTCATATCTGAGGGAAAAAAAGTCACTCACAATGAACATCTTTCTGGAAGCAGTAGCAGCTTCAAGTTAAGGAGCGATTAGCTTGTGGCTTATTTAGGGTAAGCTCACCTTACTAGAGAGACCCCTTGGGTATTATTATTGGTCAGCTCTTGGAAGCAGCTTCTCCAAACTATGAAATTATGATACCAGCTAAGTAAAATGCTAGACTTTGTTGAGTGTTTATTATGACAAGCATGATGAAAAAAAGTTTGCTTTAAGTATCCTAATGCAGTCTCACAAAATCCCTATAAGGTAAACTAACATTTCCATTTAAATGGATAAATAGACATTGGATGATGATTAATTGACTTTCAAATCATTGAATAGCTAGGACATATCAGGAGTGTCATGAAGATGTAGAAATTTTTGTCTCAAAGCTTTTGCCTTTAGACACAACACTAAACTCTTTTATCTGCAAAGCATACTTATCTATAACTTATCTCACATTCTCATAAAAATTAAGCATGTTAAGGAAGGAGAGACAGTATCACATAACTCAAGTGAGGGTGCACAGTGGTATACTGGGTATAGAAAAATCAAAACAGAGAGAAGGATGGAAAATGGAGGAGATGTGAAGTGAGCAAAAAAATAAAGGAGATAGGAAAAAAAGTTTGGTAACCNATTATCTAGTAACTCAATTAAAAACATAAAAATAGTTTGAAGACATAGACATAGACAATGTAGGCCCTAGAGACAAGGAGTCATTAAACAAACATCCCAGAATCAAATGTGGAGCACCTCTATAGGAGTCACTGTTCAGAGAGACTCCAGAGGCTGCCCAACCCTTATAGCTTCTTCACACTCCTCTTGATTATCTGCTATACCTAACTGATACGATACTATAGCCATTGACATTGTGTACTTTGGATGCAAAATGTAGATGAAATAGATTAGAAGATACACACACACACACACACACACACACACCTTTTGTCTAGGTCTCATGGTGCCAAATGGTGCTTTGCAGGCAGCTGTAGAGAAAAGACATTGACAATCTAACAGAGCTGTGAACTCCATTAACTACAAAAACAACTTGACAGGTAAGATGCATCCACTGGTGTAATGGTGGCATGACTGTAATAAGGGTAACCAACTGNGCCCTAATTGGATTTGGGGCTTCATCCATAAGAGGGAATATATCTAATATTTTAAACCTGGCCCAAAACTCAGGAATGAAGAGATCTTGACTCTAGGGTAGGGAGCACTGCTGAGCTAATTTTACATAGCATCAAACCACTCCCTAAATACCCATTTTTATACCCACAGACAAAGGTTCCTCTCAGATTTAAACAAAGAAGCTCCTCTTTGTAGTGAATGAAGTAAATGCAAAGACCCACTGCTTTCCAGCATAATGATAACAATGGACAATTGAGGGGTTTATCTCTGAATGAAGCACCCACATCACACCCTTAAGACTCTGGGAACTTTGCAGAAGAGGGGTTGGGGAGAATGAGGAGAGCAGTTGGGAAATACCATCTTCTAAGTATGACACAGCTCTGGTAACCAGAAAATCACAGCATTTGTGTAAACCGGTACCAGATATACAGAAGTCAAACCCTTCTAACAGCTAAGGGGAGGAAAGACACTCATTGGGCCCTATCATCAACTACTAATGTATTGGCAACCAACGTATCTGTGATGGGGAAACACAGTAGCTAGCCAGCTCACAGGCTCTGATGGTCAGTTCCAAACTCAAGATCACACATACAGCCCTTTGGGACATTAAAAACCCAAGCTAGTAAATAGAGAGAAGAGAGTTATAAACAAAAGAAGGGGCTGGTAAGAGTAGGAAGGAAATGGGAGAAGGTTCTGGGGAAAGGAATCTGAACATGGAGTGTACATGTGTGAAATTGTAGTAGAACAAAATTTACTAATAAAAATAAAATTTAAATTGCAGCACATCCATATNTTTCCCACACTACCTAGAAGCATTTTTTCTTACCTGACTCTTTGTGCCTTCATTCTTTGCATGCTCACAAACTTCAAGGTTTAATAAGTCTCTATATTTTACTAGATATACCGTGACCAAGGTGATGCTTAGAACAGAAGTCATATAACTTCTCTAATAAAAACACTCCAATGATTTCTCCCCTTGCTTAACAAAGAATCCAAAATGAGACTATACATTATCTGACCCTTGTGCACCTTCCCCAATTCTTTATGTTCATGTGCACCAGCTATTTAAGACTCTTGATCATACTATTTTCTCTGTCTCCAAAGTGATCCCTCCAGATGTTTACAGAGCAGACACCCATCCAGAATCATTTCACAATGCCACCTGATCATGCTTGGTTCTTATCATGCTTGTTTTTCATTGCAGCAATTAAACTATTTTTCAAATTATGCATTAGGTTGTACTTTGATTAGTATCTCCAAAAGCCAGATGTGCTCAGTTATGTGATTACATGAATTGTGTTTTATGTACTGCTTGTATTTCCAGTGGCCAAATCATGGTCAGCACACAGTGTGTGCACATTAGTCCTTGAATTTGCAAGATAAAGAACTTAATACCTATGGCACAAAATGTAAATCTAAGCAGAAGTCTTCACCTTCAAGTTATAACCTAGTTCAGAACCAGCCATTCCGTGAATTCAGTGTCTGCTTTGGGTTTTCCTTTTGGACTGAAAACACATTTTATTCACCAAGGATTTTTCAGTCACTTTCTTTTCTTTTCAAATCTAAGTATCCTTCAGAAGGGAAGGTTGTGGTTGGATGTCAAGGTAATAATGCTGTGCTTGTCCTGCTACATCAATACTCCTCTCTGTAAAGTCATATATTTCAAAAAGTATTGCTATCCTTGGAACTCATTGGTTTGACAGAAATCCGATGTGCTTTAGAAGGAAAATAAAGAAATCATTCCCTCCGTTCCTTCTCTTATGATGCATGCAGAAAAGTAGTCTAAAAGAGGTTAAAGAGGCGTAAGAGAAGTATGTTAGGAAGCCAAAGCAGACTACATTGATAACATTTTTCATCAATTATTATGTTTGAAGATGGTTGATATACTCCGACAGTTCAAGCCCCCGTTACACCGAAGTTAGTACATGACTTCATTGTTTCTTTACGTTCACACTGCTTTGGTTGGGACATTAGGATAAATGTGAGTCAGTATCAGGCAACTGCTCTATGTAGTTAACCCTTACANACACACATTTGGCAAAAGTTTGTGAAACATCAGCTATAACACAAAAGATAGAAGCTTAGATCTTCCAATGAAAACTGTGAACAGAATAGAGATTTTTGAAGAGGGTGACATTTGCACTGACATTTGAATTTGTAAGTTACCTTAAAGAGAAGAGACCAACATATGGAAACAGTTGTCAGGGTAACATACACACTTGAAGGGAACAGGGAGGACATTGTGTGACACGAGCTCAAGAGCCAAATCAAGATAAAAAGAGTCCTTGAGAACTGGAAAGATGGCTCAGTGGTTAAGAGTGCTTGCTGCTTTTCCAGAGGACCAGAGTTTGATTCCCAGGTCCCATAAAAGGTGACTCACAACTGCCTGCAACTCTAACTCCAAGGGACCTGGCCCTTTCTTCTGACCGTCACATGCACATACATATTCACATACACAGACACAGACACATACATACATATATAATATAATATAAATAAATAAATAGTCCTTGAGTATGTTGCTATGACACTAGAAACAATCCAAATTTGGGAATCAGGAGAATAAAAATGTCAGAAGTTTGTGTGTGTGTGTGTGTGTGTGTGTGTGTGTGTGTGTGCATGCCTGTTGGCCTGTGTGTTTGCATATATGTGTTGATGCATGTACACACATGTGGAATCCAGAAGCCCACCTCCACTTCCATTCCTCAGCACTCAAGCACTCACCTTGTTTTTTTCTTATTTCGAGATATAACCTCACTTTTTCTGGAACTTAGGATCAGCTAGCTGGCCAGCAAGCCCCAGGAATCAAACTGCCTTTGCCTTTCCTATGCTGAGATTACAAGCACATGGCACCCCACCAGGATCATTTTTATATGTGTTTTGAAGAACAAAATCAAGTCCTCATGCTTGTGCACCAAGTACTTAACAGAAGACATAATAACACAGGTGACTTCCTGGGCCTCTGGCTCTTATAATTTTTCTACTGCTTTTTCTGCTATATTCCCTGAGCCTCAACTGTAGGAGTAGTGTTGTAGATGTATNGATGAGGGCAGCACACCTCATGGTCAGTTGCTGTCTGAATNTTGACTAGTTATGGCTTTCTGCAATGCTCTCCTGCTTCCAAAAGCAGCTTCTTTGATGATGGGTGAGAACTATACCTGTCATTGGGCCACAGCACAAGGTGTGACCATATATTGTATTTAATGGAAATTTGCAAAATTTAATTATAGCATGAAGTATGTGCAGATAAATAATGAAGACTAAATTGTGCTTGACATGTTTTTCTTTATTAAAATTGCTAAACAGTCCTATTAATAAAAAGCCTGAACCNAGATATTGGGGTGAAAACTGAGAGATCAGAGGAATAGGACAAGCCACAGCTAACCTAACCTTCCCAACTCCTCAGCCTCCAGAGAGAGCTACTTTCTTTTTTAAAATTATTATTATTATTAAAAAGATCTTCCACTCCTTTTACGTACCAAACTCAGATCCCCCACTCCCACCTCCTCCAAAACAAGGTCTCCCATGAAAAGTCCCCGGAGCCTGGCACTCTCAACCAAGGTAGGACAAGACCCTCCTTCCTGCGTCAAGACTGCGCCAGGTGTCCCACCACAGGCACTGGGCTCCAAAAAGTCAGCCCCTGCACCAGGGATGGATCTCTATCCCACCGCCTGGGGGCCCTTAAATACTTCAAGCCAAACAACTGTCTCAAGCCTCCAGAGGGCCCAGTTCAGCACCATGGGGGGCTCCACAGTAATTGGTCCACAGTTCATGCATTTCCACCAGCTTGACTGGCTTCATGATCTCAATGTCCCTTGTTCATAGAACCTCTCCTCTCACCCATCAGTTGAACTCCTGGAGCTCTGCCTGGTGCCTGGCTGTGGATCTCTGCATCTGCTTCCATCTGCTCTGGATGAGGGCCCTTGGGGGCTTCTCAGCCATGGGTCCATAGTTCATGCGTCTCCACTAGTTTGGCTGGCCATCTTTGCACACCCTCCCATCATGATCTTGTAGTCCCTTGCTCATAGAGGGCCCCCTGTCTCCCATCGATTGGGCTCCTGGAGCTCCACCCGGTGCCCACATCTGTCTCCATCAGTCACTGGATGAGGGCTCCATG
>LZPO01097867.1:0-14593 GCA_001675575.1 Neotoma lepida
TTGGTCATCTTCGAGTTAATCACAACGCTCCCAGAAGATTGATTACCCTCGCAGCCGATGACACAGTGGTTACAGTAATGATCTCTGATGTTTATATTTACTTGGTACCTACCAAACACTGTGTCAAGCATCCAAAAATTGACTTAATTTAAACTTCATGTTTCCTCAAACCACAGGCTATCCAAATTTTGTTTCTTTAATTTATTGGGGGGGGGGTGAAACAAGAAAGAAACAGAGAAAGAAAAACAAAAGCTATTTTTCTCCTTCTACCCTGTGAGTCCCAAGGATTGAACTCTGTTACCAGGCTGAAAAAGCAAATGCTTTTAATCCCTGAACCGTCTCGCCATGCCTATAGACTATTTTAGATAAGTACATAAATGCTCAGGCTTTCCATTTTACATATGAGGAAACTGAGGTGGGAAGTGTACTTAGCTCATTAAAGAAGGCTGAAGAGCTGGTCCAAGGTGGAACTGGGATTCAGGTCTGATCTAATAAAAGGGCTCATCACATAGCTGAGAATACCAGGGGGAACTGGCTTTGCCTGCAAGTAGAGATCTCCATAAACCCACAACTGTCCTGTTGAAACCTATAAAGCTATCAATGTGCAGTGAGATTTTTATTTCTACTCTGTAATCACTAGACTCTGAATGAGCAGCACTGAGTGGATATTCTAAAACAGACCAAACAATCAAAACATTACACAGAGACCATGAAGCCACAGCAGGAGTTGACACTTCCTTACTGTCAAACTCTTGGAGCCTATGCTGGTCACCATAGGACAGAGAACTCAATCTCAGATGCAAGTTGAGCCTGGTGCCTTTTAAGTGCCTCCCAGCCCTGCATGTGGATGCTCCAGCAGGTTGGCAGCATCTGTCTTCCTGGAACTGTATTAATGATATCTTCATTGACACTGAATGCACAAACAACATTTTCCATTTAAACCACATTCATCGCTGGCCTCAGGAGAATGGCTGGTGAGACTGGAGAGCTGGCTACATGGAAAAGGCTGAACTGGCAATGCAATCAGTTACTGCTCACGAGGCTAATCAACAAGACTCCCAAGTGGGATTGCTGTCTGCTAGTTGTTGGTTTGTGATTCTATACTATGGGGTCTAAAAACAGGTAACACGGATGTGCCCAGGACCCACTGATACAACTCTACGGATTCAAAGATTTCTCTGGGTTTGGATATTTTGAACATACACGACCTATATTCTGGTAGCTCAGATAGAACAAATAAGGGAGAAAATGTTAATTTCAGCTCTTTCTTACAAAATCCCTAAATATCAGTCCCAAAGGCCAGCATGGCCTGTGATTACCATTCCCACGTTGTGGACAGATGTTTGCACTCTTCTGCTCCACCAATATCCTAACTATAAGTGGATAAGCGATGAGATGATTTGAGATCCTGTTGTAAGCCAGACACTATGTTAAGTACTATATAATGTCATCTCACTGAATCTGTGCACTGACTGTGAATTAGCTTTTATAACAGCCCAAGCTTATGGGTAAAGAGAGAGGTATTGAGTCATTTCCTCCATTCACAGAATTATACTATGGCAGATACAGATCCAAATCTGCCCAACTCTGACTTTAAACCCTTTGTTTTTAAGTGCTAGAGCTTGTGTGTGAACAAATAAAGGAATGATTAAATAGCATCTTACATATAGAACTATGAAGTCAATAAACCTGATTGAAAAATTAATAATAATAATGAAGAAGAAGGAGAAGGAGGGGAAGGAGAAAAAATTTTAAAAAAAGCAAGTCAAACCAAAGCAAAAGAACTGGGCAACATAATTGTGTGTGAAGATTCCTAATAGCTGAAGTGAAGAATAAAAGAAAGGAAAGAGAGGACCCTGAAGTCATCTAGATGGGTATTTTCACATCTAGAGTTCTGAGCATCCTCAAGTCAGTTTCCATGTGGGCTAAGCATCTTTAACCATGGTGCCAGCTGCAGACACGAGCAGTATCTAGGCTTAAAAATTATGTCTCTGTCCATTTGCTCCATTAGACAGCCCTTCTAAATGATCGCACTTTGAACATGAAATATGTTATTTCTGATGTGTTTATCCTTGACATCTTAGGTCACTGAGCTCAATGATACAAAATTATCATTATTATTGTCTAGAAAGGAAGCTGGCATAGGTTGAAGAGCAATTGTAGTCATCTACATGACAAACCCTGGTGCTATAGTCCCATGTCCTTATGTCCATGTTGCTCAGATAAGAAAGCCAACAGTCATTGATCCTACAGTGGAAATTACCTGGCTCTGAGTATTATGCTAAAAACTAGTCATGCCTTCCCATTTGTTCCACAGATTTCAAGCAGGCCTTAGTTGCTCCATCATGGTTCTTCCTAGCTGTGGCAGCTTGTGAGATATTGTCCATAGTCTCAGGCATTTGAACACTTGGCCTCCAGTTGGTAGCATTGTTAGGGAGGCTTGAGAAGTATGGTTTTGTTGTAGGACGTGCGTCACTAGAGGTGGGCTTTGAGAGTTTAAAGACCCCTACAGCTTCACCTGTCAAGATGTGAGCTCTCAGCTACTACTCCAGCTGCTATGACTTCACTCCACCATCATGGATTCTAAGACTCTAGAACCACGAGCGCAAATCAACTCTTTTTTCTGTCAGTTGTCTTGGTCATAGTGTGTTATCACAGCAATTGTTATATAACTAACACACTAGCAATAAGTACTGTCTCCTATACTTCTATTCTAATAAGATATATAATACCGTAGTTTTCTCATTCTACTAGAGACATATTATTTAAGTAGTTAAAAACAATTTTACTCACATGCTGGAGAAATAAAACTGAGTTTTAAATAAAGAAAATTAATGTTCCAAGTTCACATAGACTGTAAGTGATGGATCTAAGTTTTAAATCCAAGCATGTCACACTCTAAATCTTGGATCTAAGTGTGTCAGAGTCCAAATCTCTTTATACTGTATCCTACTGTTGTCCTAAGAAGGACAGTTGATGGCCCACTCTTCACTCAGAGCAGCTACAGTGACAACCCAGTGTTCTCTGTTGAGATTCACATTTTCCACATTGTTTTAAATATATATGATATTGGAGAGTTGGATCATTCACCAAAATTCATGAGGCAGTTTATGCTTGCCTTCATTGCAGGCAGATTTCTACTAAAAAGTAATAAGGCTGTTTTTCTTTTTGTGCCTTTATTGGCATTATTGTACTTTTGACAAAGGATGAAACCTACCACTCTAAAAGCCAGGACCTCTTGGTTTCCTGACATGCTGTGAACCTACCTAAGTTCTTCTTAGCCTCTGATTAAATATGAATTGGTGAACTGTTCACTCACTTGGTATCCTTTCCTTGGAAACCCCCATTAGTAAAATATGGCTGAGGAAGACTAGAGACATACCTAGCCTATTACATATTAATTCTTAATGGACTGGCGGATCACTATGATACCTGCATGATGAAAATGATGGTCAGACAGGATCCTGTCTATACCTAAGATTCAATCTGAATGAAAGCCAAGAAGCTGAAATGATACCCAGACATGTTAGGAGACATGCAATAGTCCATCTGCATAGGGCCCAGACAGATCCAAGTGGGGGGATTCCCTGGCCATGTCTGATGGGCTCTATGCTCCCAGTCTATGACTCAAAGCACCAACCTGAATAGTACTATTCCCAAACACTTGTGAAAGTTTGTAGGGGTCTAGAACCTTTATGTCTGCCTCTATCTGTCTTTTCAGCTCCTAACATTTTATTCTCTGTCTTAGAACCAAGCCTGATACTAGTTTCTACATACTCACGAAGGGTACTAAGATAACATTTTAAAGTGTACTGTGGGTGAGATAACCCAGAAGCTTATCTGGGGAAACATTTTTTTTTTGTCCTCAGTGCCATTGCTAACAGATTGGTCCTATCTACTTGGAAGTCTGTGTTGAGGACTCTGAAGTGATGTTTAAGCTCAGTGGAAAAGAAGCTGTAATTGGCTAGTGATGTTTTCCACAGAAAGTGTAGGAGTGAGAAGAGTAGTGTGTCACATATTTGTGACATCTGAGAGAAGTTCTTTGCCTTTCTAATGTGGACAGGAATTTCTTGTCCATGCAATGAGATCCCCTGCCTACAGCAAAGCTCTGAGGAAAGTGAAATCTGTTTTTAGAGGCAGTCCAGCCCTGAGGATGCTCCAAGAAAGAGGAAGGGCAAGGGATCCTTGGAAGGAATTAAGCCTTTGATAGGACTTAGAGATTAACTTTGAGACATAGCCTCATGAAGACCCGTGTGGCTATGGACCACACTGCAGTGCAGTGCTGTGATCCACATCAGTGATAGCCTACATTCTCCTATCAGTGCTCTGAACCCTTGCCTCCCAAAGCTGCATTCTGTCCTGACTGCTTTCTGTGTGCCTTTAACAAAGTTCCTTAATATTCTCTGCCCCGGTCAGAATCTGGTTTCTGTCAGAACATAGAAAATACTCTTCATATACTATGTGATGGGCAGCAGTGGTTGATATGGAAAGGAAGTTGGCACAGTTCCCTTCAGTGAGGGTTATGAGAAGGAAGGAGCTTCAAGACCACGGTTGGGCACCGAGGTGAGGAGAGCGTTAGACAGAAATAATGCGACATGGAAAACTGAACATGACGTGGCATTAAAGGGAAGGAGAATCATTTTAAAGGATAGATCTGAGGTTTATAAAGAGGGATAGTAACTATGGGGGGAGGACAAATAGCAGCCATGAGAGGGATGAAGGAGAGTGGGGCAGAGGAGCCTCTTCAGAGAACAACCCTCAAAGCACCACTCCTAGCAAATTCCCCCATGAGGAGTTTCTCTGGATTAAATCCCCAGAGGAAAGAAACACCTGCTTTCAAATAAATATATAAATAAATACATAAATAAATAAATAACTTTTTTGGGGTGGCAGAAAGCTTCGTAACCCATGATTTAGTTCAGTATACCACCAGTGACAAACAGCACTGAGGAACTGGGTACCATCAATTGAGCACTGTCAAGTCATAGCACAGACTGTGTCTTAACTCTGCCCCAGAGAGAGCTTTTACAAGGCATGCCCTGATGCAGGTTGTGGAATCTCACCGGAGGTCACAGGCCTGTGCTGTAACCTTCCATTGCTTCTTTGCTCCCCAGTCATGACACAGTGAATTATAGCCCTTCGTGTTTACCTATTTCAATCCATTCACTCTGTAGAGGTGAAGTCTGAGATACAGAGAAGGCAAGCAACTTTGCAGAAACCACCCAGAGTTATGACATTTGGAGAGCTTTTTTGCTGACCTTTTGACTCTTTGGCTAATGCTCTTTTCTGTATGAAGTATCTGCCTTCTGTTTCCAAGACCAGCTCCAAAGAGCAATGCCATCTATGCAAGCTGACATCTGATGTTTTGGGTACATTATATATGTTCTTACTGGAATTCATAGAGAGGAAAGCCCTAGGTAAAAACCTAATTATGTTCCATGGAGAGGTCCGAGTGCATCTAGGACTATAGGGAAAACTACCATGTTTTAAATTACACACAATCAAAGAACACACAAGATGACCCAAGCCAGAACTTTGAAACTACTATTAATAAGAAATTGTCCCTAGGCCTGTTCAATCTAGGATTTAATGCTGAAAGAAGGATGCTCAAAACATCAAGTCAAAACATTTTAATTCTTTTCTGAATCACCTGTTTAATTATTCAAGGGCTCCCTGCATGGGCAAGGATAAGATCTACTTTCTTGACTATGTATTCTCTACTCACAATTCCAAGTACCTTGAAACCAGACACATGGATAGTGTCTTCAAATGCTGTGTGAGGAGACAACATGTGAATGATCCTTTGGGAGGATGGGAGATAAAGGGAACATCCAAGATTATCTTGGAAGGTGGTCATGGGATGCCTATGGCTTGGCAATGACACTGCACTGTATAGATACAGAGTGTGATAGGAGAGAAAACGCATGCAGGAGCCATTGGGATCTCGCTTTCAATGCAGGCTCCAATAAGTTCCTTAATCTTCCTCCACTCAACATCCTTGCCTGAAGAATGGTCAGAGTGACAGTACCTGCCTCATGCAATCATGGTAAGGACAGACTGGCTCAATGTGTTAACATTTTGGGCAGTCCTTGGATTCTTTAGCCAAGCTTTGAGAGGATTTTTAACATGATTTGGTCCTAACAGCCAGTGAAGAAAACGTTGCTAGTTTGACAATAAAAAGGCACTTATTGGATGTTGAGCATCTTTGTCTCCATTTTGGATTAATGGTTCTCAGTTTGGTTTGAGGATCTGTTGTACCGCCCCAACTCCTAAGCTCCAAAACAGTGCTGGAGTAGATGACTAAAATGTCTACTTTCTAGGCTGCAGTTAAGAAGAGGCACATGTCTTAATTCTGTCCAAGCAGGAAACATTTTTAGGCTGTGTGGCTATGACGACCTTAGACTCTTTTCCAGTTGAGGTAAATCTGGAAGGGAAGGATAGCATTCACTTTACAAGAGAAGCCAAGTCTACCTAAGAACAGAAAAGGCTCAGAGAATAAGCTATTTAAGACCAGAGACCAAAGAGCCCTTATGACGTCATTTCCCCTATGAAGAAGCCACATCTGAAGGAAGATTACTAGTAGACTCTGCAGTTATGTGAGCCAATAAATTCCCTTTTTGCCTAAGTCAATTTGGACTGGATTTTCCCTGACTTACAACTGAAAAAGTCTCCACTTCCAGATACCTAGGAGTTCAAGTGGACTGTTTAAGAGAGTGTGGCCTTGGATACAACTCTAGAGAGCATCTGCCACTTCATTTACTCTGGGACAGTCCAGTTCTTATGAAAACCTGAGAGTATAAAGTCTAACATAGGAGCCACTTTAAGAATGTAGGAATATAAAATATAAATATAATTGACACAGTGACTTTTCATTTCAGTGTCTCGGTCAATGTTCAGCTGGGAGCCAGGCATGTGGGGTATTTATGAGCTCATATGAGAATGTATTTATTGTTTGATTTGTGGTTAATTCAAGGAAAGCTGTGAGTGGCATAATAACAAAAGGGTGTGCTGGCAGCAGGGGCAGCTTCGCAAAGGGTGCAAGTTTTCAAGGAAGAGACAGAGTGACATTGTTTTCCTTCCAAAGAGCAGCAGAATAATGCCGTCACACACTGAATTCATCAAGCTTCATGTTCTCTGTGTGTATGGGAAGTGGGGCTACATGCAGAGGCTAGAGGAATATGTCACATGTCCTGCTCTCTTCTCCTTAGTGCCTTAAAACAGGGTCTCTCACTGACTCTGAAGCTCACTGTTTTCAGGTAGACTGGCTGCTTAGTGAGCTCTAGGAATCTGTTTGCCATTTTTTTTTCCCAATGCTGAGGTTACTGGCATGCAGGGCTATGCCTGGCTTTTATATGGTTGCTAGAGATTTGAACTCAGGTCCTCTGGCCTGCACGGCAAGGATTCTCACCCACTGAGCCTTTTCCTAACTCCAATCTTTATACTCTTAGGTTATGTTGTTCAACCATCCCTTAGATAATGAGAAACCAGCCCATCTCCATTTTGTTCCTAGGAGGCATTTTTAAGTCTGTATCCAAGTTAAGTTTCTGTTTACTATAAAACTTATAGTTTCTGTTCCTCAGAGCTGGGCTGTGCCCTAGCCCAGTAACCATAGAATGTACCATAAGCTAACCTCCTGGACCACCTGTTCTCAGAGATGTTCTGTACCCAGAGTTCCGTGACCCACTTTCCTTAACTGCCTGTCCTCACTTCCACAGCCATGCTTACATGCAAAATCCCCCACCTTCTGGTTTTACCCTATAAAAAGGGCTTGAGAAATTAACCCCAGGCTGGGCTCATGAACCCTGCCTTAGTGGGAGACAGCTGCTGATCTGGCTCTGATGTGCCCATGAATAAAGCTTGCTTTAATTTGTCCACACTTGGGGTAGGTGGTCTTTCTCCTCGCATCTGTGGGATTAACAGAGAGAGCTGGGTGGTTTACTGGGTCATAATGGTTACACAAAATGCACCTCAGGCCTGATAGACTAAGATGTCTAAAGAACAAATCTGAGCCTCTGTATTTTATAAGATCAGTATCCAGACTAAGCTGGAAGAGAAGCCGAAGGCATTTAAAGTGTATTGTGCACATGTTAAACGTTCCTTCCCACTGTAGTTCTAATTAGCCAAAGTTGATTTCAGCAACTCAGAAATCAGGGAAGCAAGAGAGATCTAGAGAAACTTGGCTGGTGTCTGAAAATACTTCAAAAGCAAACTTGTCTGTCTTTCTGAGGATGGAAATTCATGACCCTAACCTTTGACCTGTGTCCGAGATTCTCCACAGTTGAGGGAGCCATGCCCTGCACCGTGCCAAAACGTGTTCCCTACATTGATTTTTGAATTACAGAAACTGGAAGCCAGTCTGAAGCTGATAGCTAGAATGTACTACCAGGGCTACTTTTGAGGCAACTTTAAGATGTCCTCAGAAGTCTGTCCTATTTGGGGATTCCCTGATCTAGAGACAATTTCCTGGCTTGGGCTTCAATATACAGTGACTGGTGAGTGTGGCAGGAATAAGGCATGTTTAAGTTAAGCTATGTTTCTCAACCATCCCTCAGATAATGGGAAACCAGCCTGCCTCCATTTTGTTCCTAGGAGCCATTTTTAAGCCTATAGCCAAGTTAAGGTTTTGTTTACTATAAAACTTAAGAGTTTCTGTTCCTCAGAGCTGGACCGTGCCCTCCCCAGTAACCATAGAATGTACCATAAGCTGATCTCCTTATGTTAAGGTCTTGCTTTAACTTAAGACAGTTCTAGAAGACTACTCCAGCTCCAGTACTCTTCCTGGGGTCAGCTAAGGTTTTATTGCAAATGCATGCTAGTTTCATTTCTTCCCTGAATTTCAGCTCTCTACCCCCAATTTCTACCATGCAGAGCACCTTGCCATGTAGACTTGCCTGCTAGTCTTTGTCTGAAAGCTTTCTTCCATTGTGATCCAACAGGATGAATCCTCCATTTCCCAGAAAAGGGAGACAGGTGAAGTATGCTGTTGTCGGGACATTGGATGGTCCATGAAGAAATTATTAAAACATCATGTAAGATGATGACTGAGGAAGACAGGAATGAAATTTAAATAAGATGAAATAGATAAGATCAGAAGACAAAATCACATGCAGGCCATAATGACTATTACATAAGATCTATCTATTGGGAAAGGGTGGGAAGGAATTGCAAGCACTTAGGAATTATTGGGATTAGGGGGAGATGGGTTGTCTGTTTTTTCTTTGGAGAACACCATTATTATGACATCATTGCCACAGGACACAGAAAACCATACTAGATGATAAGCTTGGTAGTGACTTGATAAAAAGCAGTTCTAACAAAAGCCAACTGTGCATATGAATCTTAGAGAAAACACTTCCAAGAAAGTGCATTCCTGCGGCTTCCTGGGTGGAACTGCACAGGCAGGAGCTGACTCAGAGTGTTAGACAGCAGAGCTCCACCATGACTGTGGCAAATCGGAGTATCACTCACCTTGCTCACTTCTAGGCCTTAGAAATACTTATTCTTTCTCCATTTGTTCACAATGCTAATCAAGCTTCTCCAACAGCATGTCAGTAATTGTCTTCATTCTAAAATGTTAAGGGACCCAGATTTCAAGTAACTCTTGTTTCCAGCTCCTTGTCCCAGGGACAGTTCTAAGTCAGGAAGTTTAACTCAACAGAGAAAAGTCTCAAGAGGGGTTGTGAGTCTAACCATGAACTACCATCTGGTCTATCGGTGAGACTTCTGCACAGGAAAATCAGAAGCAGAGGAATGACCAGACACTTGCATATCCATGTTCAAAGCAATATCTTCACAATTACTAAGAGGTGAAAGCACCTTTGGGTCCACTGGTAGGTGATGAATGCATAAACAAAATGAAGTATAAAGATGCAGTAGAACATTTAGTCAGCCTTAGAAAGGAAAAACATCTGACATGTGCTACTATATGCTACAGTGTGAAGGAACACTGAGGACAGTCTGCTAAGTGAAATAAGCCCATCAGGACAAATAGGTTTTGATTCTACTTACAAGGTATCCCCCCAAAAGTCCGACACTTAGAGAAAGGAAATAGAACATTGCTCTCAGTTACTAGGGTAGAGGGGAGGGAGAAATTAGTATTTCTTGAGCACAGAATTTTAGTTCAGGAAGGTAAGAAGGTCCTGGAGATAGTAGTAATGGCTGAACAACAGTGTGAATACGCTTAATGCCACTGAGCTGTACATTTAAAAAATGGTTAAAAACGAAAACTTTATGTTAAATATATTTAACCACAACTTAATTTTTTTATGAAGAAAAGAGGGAGGTGTACATGCTCTCTCTGCTTCTGCGCCTCTGTTAGCTGGCGACCAAAAATAGAGCGGCAGCATTAGCATCCCGCCTGTCTTCTTGTTAATTGTCTTGTTTTAGATGCAGATGTTTTTCACTTACAGACAGTGTGTTTGGGGGAACAGGCATACAAAATGTGCTGGTTTGGCATTTCTGAACCCAGTAAAACTTTGATTGGTGTGAGTTGTATCACTCTGTGCAGATAAACATCAAATCCAGGGAAGCTGTGGCCCCTTTGTGTTTTCACAAGCTCTCACTTATCAAGACCTCTTTTAAGCAGGAACGCCTGTGGAATCAAGCATTTTCTTTGTTCTCTGAAATACTATTTTTTTTAAAGCTTATGAGGGGTGGGTGAGTGTGTATGTGTTCTATCTCTCTCTCCCTCTCTTTTCGTTTTCCTTTTTAAAAAATGTGTTTTGCCTACCTAAGGTGAAAACGCAGCAATGATCAGTGAGCTAGTTAGTTACTGGGCCAGCCTCAGAAGGGATAAGGAGCAGGCCAGCCTTGCAGAATTTGTATCTAAAATATCTTTAAATAGGAAAAAAGAGGAAACACCCCAGGGTTTTAGCTCTCACTCTTGACAAGTAATTGGCTGCACTTCAAAGAATTTGTTGACCAATCAGGACCTAAAGAAAACTTAAACTGGAGACCAGAGGATGTGCATCTTAGGAAATGGCTGAGTCTCTAAAACAGAAAACTCTGGCACTCACTCTCCTAGGTCTATCATCTTTGTCACCATCACCACCACTACCACCATCATCCATCACTATCATCTTTATAACCATTGCTGTTGTTTTGTTATTAGCTGTGTGACTATGGTAATCTGTTAAGCTCAACCTCATCTTTATAAAGGGAGTATTGAAGCATGCACTCCTCAAATGGTAAAGGCAACATAATCTCTTCTATGACTATCTCCCTGCTGACATTGAGGCATTGCTGTTGGCAACCCAAGAAAGCTGGAATGCTGGCCAAGACCAGGAAGGGAGAGGAGTACAGTCTGTTTCATTCACTTTCTGGGCTCTGTGGGACCAACTGGGGCTAGGGAAGTACAGGCCCTATTGGAACAGTTTGTGAGGCTGGACCATCTGGGGCTAGCTACTTTGGAGCCCTCCGGTATACAGATTCTGAGGGAATACCTGGGACTGGGGGCAGTGGTTGGTCTTGGGTTGTCATACAGCACAGCATTTAATCTTCAGTTACCACACAGAGCAGCAACAGCCTTCTGCCAAGCCCAGAAGATCTGAGAGATTTGCATGCAGAGAAGGAACTTGAGAATATTGACCTATCTTAACTTAGGCAGAGTAGAGCAATCAACAAAACAGTGTCCACAGCTTGGGAGAGTCCTGGTGGCAGGCATGGCATGGGGCAGTTTTTCCATTGGTTAGCATTATCATAATTCAGGTGGCTTTTTCACTATCCCATTATCTTTTTTGAGATCTTAAGTTGCCTCTAGGAACTGGCACTTCTGCCTATCATGGGAAGCTTTCTTATTAAACATTTTAAATGTCATATTCAGCAGATCTCTGAAGAGTTTGAGGACCATCTGTTAAGAATACCCAAGTTAAACAAACTTTACTTGTTTTTAGTTACTTGCTTTGGGCTTAACTTTGAAAAAAAAACATTAACTTCTATGTCTTGATTATCTTTAACAGTTTTTAACAAATTGATAGCTTATATAAAACTAGGATTTTACAGCTTTATCCCTGTTAAGTTTGAGCCTTAAAATTTGAGTTGAAGATTTAACTGAAGATCATTTATCATCAAAATAAAACTTTAAGCCACATGTGTAGTAAACTTTAAACTGTAAATATAGTCTATAGGGAGACTAGGAACTTTCTTAATCCTTTTTATAGTGTACAATTATAGAATATTATAGTTTCTTGTATAATTCAGTTTATCTAAAAAACTAAAGTTTAACAAAGTGAACAAAGACAAAGAGGCTAGACAAATATCTAAAGCTTAATAAAGCGAGCAAAGATAAAGAGGCTAGACATTTATTACTATGAACCTGAGGAGACCTAGGAATTTATAAACTTATCAAATATGTGTTGTTCCTTACTTAAAATTTTTTAGAAGCTTGATTTTAAGCAGTTAGTAAGGACATAAGTAGTTAGACATACATCTCTAAGTCAGTTTTTGTTAACCAGAGTATATTTTTATAATGTTAAGAATTTATAAACCTTATAAAAATTCAAGTTAATCTAAAATAATTTGGAGACCATCTGTTGTCTCCTTAGTCTGAAAAGTAGATATAGTGATAAGTGGGGAGCTCATTAGGACTAAAAAAGTTTTATAATTGATGCTTTATGCCATGTGATCATCTTAAGATGGTGGTGAAGTCACATGGTATATACTCTTTAACCTTAGTAAAAGTGGCTGCCAGTCACATGGTTGCTTCCATCTTGGTGAGGTCATCAGATGGAGGCAAGTCACATGATTGCTGTTTAAAATAGATATATTTTAAAATTCAAGTTTTATATATACACATATATGTATATATATATATATATGTACTAAACAAGAGTTGAATCATATATAATATCCTGTAACAAATTAAGATTACCTATGCATAGATTTTTTTTTAATTATCAACTTTTTGTTACAAGTTTTAAGCTAACTTCTTGTTACAGATTTTATAGATTTTTTAAAACCATAACCAATGAACTTACAAATCCTGAGATAGTGTTTACAGCATAGTCGTAAGAGATTCTTCTGAGATCAGAGTCAGAGAAATTATGGAGATGAAAGATTGTTGAGAGTGGGAAATAGGGAAACCTTAGAGATGAGACTTTTGGAAGTGTAGAGCAGAGCAAGTTTAAATATAAGAGATTTGGGATCCTTGGTCTGTGCTGGTAGATGTTGTTACCATATGAGAGAACATGAAAATCAAGTGTGCCAGCCTTGGGCCATTGATCTGCATTGAGGCCAAGCTGTTTGTAGCAACATAGCAAGGCTTTGATAAAATCTAAGTCCATGCGGGAAAAGAGAGTCGAAAATGGAATTCCGGGAACACTGAGGTGTGTTGGGTGGGGGGTGGGGGGCTATAAGCTCCAAGACGGAGCTGAGAAAGAGTGGAGGCAGCCCAGCTGGGCCTAAGAAGGTTGCGGGACTTTCAGGGCGAGCTGAGAGACAGAGAATGGGTCTCAGAGTGTAAGAGATCCCTGTGAGAGAGGAGAAGCCCAGGAAGGCTTACAGAGGAGAGAGAGCAGGCAACTTCAAGGTGGGAGAGGAAACTTTAGGAGGGAACTTGAGAGCAGAAGCTGCAGGACTGTAGACAGGAGCCCAGAGATAGCACAGAGGCCGAAATGGCCTTAAGGAAGCTGCGAAATTGCAGGTAGCTCCCGCCAGAGGAAAAGGTGGAGCTCGTAAGGTGGAGCAGACCAGAGCCAAGAGATTGGAGCCCAGTGCCCAGGTGGGTGACTTGGGAAGGCATAAAAGGCTCTAGGAGCCCGAGAGACACATGTGGAGATGAATGGTTAGAGCAGGACAAGGGAAGCAGCAGCTGAAGAGTCGGACTCTAGAAGCAAATTTGGTGGGCGGCAAAAGTCAACAGAAACAAATGATCCTGCACACCTTCGGAGAGCCAGATCAGCTGCTTGGTTCTGAGCAGCCGAGTTATGCCACTTACAGGTTTTGGNACCAGGTGAATGACAAAAAGAAATAAAAAGGAAGACGTAACTGCTCCTAAGGGGTTGAAGTTTTATTATGGATATAAGGGAGAATACTGGCAGAGGCAGAGACATCAGGGAGAGTTCAGAGTGAACATGGCCAGACTGCACCAGGCCATGTGAAGACAGAGGGGAGGGAGAGCCAGAGAGAAAGTGCTGAACAAGAGGGGGCAGCCTGGGCCAAGAGACTGGCCAAGAGACCAACAGGGGAAAAGGGCCTTGTAACCAAAATGGCTGGGTTATGTCAGAATCAGAAGCTGGGTGAAGCGAAAGGACCAGCTCTGTCCCTGTGCTCAAGAAGTTTGGTGTAGGTTGACAGTTCATGCATCTCCACTAGTTTGACTGGCCATCTCTGTATATCTTCCCATCATGATCCCGTTATCCCTTGCTCACAGAAGCCCCTCTCTCTTCTATCAACTGGACTCCTGGAGCTCGACCTGGAGCCCGGCTGTGGATCTCCACATCTGCCTCCATCAGTCTCTGGATCCGGGCTCTGTGTTGACAGATAGGGTATTCATCCATGTGAATACTCACTGGAGTATGCCAGTACAGGCATGAACTGTCAACCGATAGCTGAGGAGTCCCCAGGAGCTCTCTCCCAGAGACATATGGAAACAGAT
>LZPO01097867.1:21002-37174 GCA_001675575.1 Neotoma lepida
AGCAAGAGTGGGAAGGGTGCAGAAGGAAATCCCTTCAATCTGCAGATGGAGAAGTCAGGTTTGCATCTGAAAATCAGCTCGTTATTGATCTTAACCTTGTTAATATTCATGAAACTCTATCAAGAGGTAGAAGAGTTTAACACAGTAGCCCCCACACTCTAAATCAATTCTCATTGATTTCAATCGGCTTCTTCCCTCCAAGCATTGATGTTGCCCCCNCCNCCACCCATGGAAACCTTCTCTCAAGGTCCTTTGAAACACACATGTTATGTAGGAACTGGTCAGGCCTGCCCACCATTGTTTGGTCCTTGTTTACACTGAAACTGGTGTTCAGACAGCATTTACTGCTGAGGTGGCATGGACCTTGCTCCATCCTAAATCTATTCATCCACAAATCACTCTCCTATCGGGTTCCAGCTGTTGGGAAGGAAAGCAGAGCCCTTGTCACCCTTAGCCATACATCAATCTCATGACAAAGCTGATTTTCNAAACACTTAACTGCCACCTGTCTATAAAGGCCTCTAACAAGCTCAGACAACAAACCACTCTGCCTTCAAATGAAGTTTATCACAGAGTAGGCACCTAAACCCCTGCAGGGACTCGAGCTCAGTGCTCAGACTTCTCCCTGAACAGCCCAAGGACCAGCCCTGAGGCTCAGTCTTCCTTCATAATAAAAGTTGAGGGTCTAGAAATCCAATTTATTTGGATTTCTTTTGTTATTTTTTCTCTTTTATTGTTCTATATATCTTATTTTAAATTTCCATATTTTTCTTTTATTAATGAATGTATTTACCCTATACATCAGAATAACACACATCTAACTGTTGCCTGTAGGGAGGCATTAGCTCCTAACTCTTCCTCAAGCAAGAAGAGTTTAAATGCTCACTGAGAAGCCTGCTAGCAGCACTTTAAAGTGACATTTATTTTAGGGCACACAGGGGGAAACCCCAGAGGTCCCAGGGTAAGGTGGAAGCTGTGACATTGTTGTGCTCATGTCTGTTCAGTGGCACTCAGACTTCCCAAGAATAAGACAACAGCCTGGGTACATCCACATCATATCTGTTTCTGGCTGCCTTTGAAGTGTTTAACTCCTTCCTGTTTCCGAACACCAGAAGATAAACATGAGCAGAGCACACGGCTTGTTCCTGAGCATTTCATGATGATGCAAGAAAGCATACTGACTTGATTCAGGCCTCTCTGACTTATCAAAACCAAATTGACTACCTTCCTACACTCCCTTTTTGTTTTGTTTCAATCAGAATTTTACTCTATAGTTCAGGCTAGCCTGGAACTCATTATGTAGCCCAGGCTGGTCTTGAATTCTCGATCATCCTGCCACAGCCTCCCTAGTGCTGAGGTTATAGACAGGTGCCACCATGGCACACTCTTTCTTATCTTCTTATTCAACACATTTATTTTCTGAGGACCTACCATAAGCAAGCATATTCTGAGAAGTGAGAATTCAGTGGAAACATGAGAGAAAGACTCTCTATGCTTGTGGAGGACATATCCTAAGCTAACCTTCATGACCCTCATTTGCTGACATGCATGTGCTGTTCCATTTTATCTGCTTGACTGTGAATGTGATTTTCTTTGTGTGGGGAGGGACACATAGCATGTATATAGAGGTCAGAGGACAACAGCCAGTATTAATCTTCATCTACTTCATTTGAGGCAGGATGCCTCTACTTGTTCACTACTGTGTATGCCAGGCTAGCTGGTCCTGTNAGCCTCTGACAGTTCTGTTATCTCTACCTGCTATGTCTCAGTGGAGGTGCGCTGGGATTATAGACATCTGGGCTGTTATGTGTGGCTTCTATGTGGGTTCTGGGGATCTGAACTCAGGTCATCAGGCCTATGCAGCAAGTGCTTTACCCACTGAGCCATCTCCCCTACCCTGATAATTTGCTTTTAACCAATAAAATACTATAGCCCATCTTGTTGATTCACACTATCCTGAGTTACNCTACGGAGAAGTGGCCAACAGCCAGCAAACAAACCAATCCCCTGCCACTCACAGATACACGAGAAGATCTTTCCAAGTCAAACCTCAGATGTATTTAATCATCCGGCACCTACATTTNATGGGGCTGGAATCTGAACCTGGATGAGCTAACTTTAAATCCAGTTTTTATTGATTTTTATTACTGCTTCCTTGTTCAGCACAGAAAGATAACCCAAGGATAGTNCAAGGATAGGCCAAGCCTCCTGTTTATTGCAACATACCATTCTGAGTTCTGTTCCCATTTGTTCAAGCATGTATTAGGGATACAGTCTGTCTGAAATGTTTGTAGAATCTGGAAATACAGAGATGGCCTTAAGGTATCATAGTTGCCCATATCCAACTGAAGATTGTCAACTTATTATACAGTAACTAGCTATGCCCAAGAACACAGCTATGCTAATTGCCTTTTTAGCTCTGCCACTAACCACAAAGCCTAGAACTCAATAGATCCTAATGTTTTAGTTAAGACCTTCCTTTGTCCCTGCTCTTGACAGCTGCTTCCTTAAAATGATGAGGCAACCCCCTAAACACACCATGCATTTTCACACCTCTCTATGCCTTTGTCTGTGGTCCACTCTCAGCCTGAAATGTCCTATTNCAGCAGGCAAGCCCTGCTCATCCTATATTATTATTGTTATACACAGTTATTGGCTTTTGAGTGTCCTCCTACCAGCTTGGGAACAACTTTGTCAATCTAGTTCCCAGCTCAGCCCAGAGCACCTGGTCATCAAGTGCAGAATTGGCTGAAGTTAACCACAGATACTTAGTAACCATATTCTACACATCAGGAATTTTCCCAACTTAGGGAATTTGGTTGTGAAAAAGAGAGTAAATTTCCCTGCCCTGGTGGAGCTTATATCCTACTAATTCCACTTGAAATGTCTGTTTCTGTTGGACTGCTCTGGCCAATTTTAATTAATTTCCTTCCCACTGTCTTTCAGTTTGATGCCAGGCCCTGGTTGCATGACTTGGGACTTATTCTGGGAAGCCAGTTTTACAAATATCTCCCCAAGTCCTGGGAAATCCTGGTGAAGCCCCCCAAAGTGAGAAGACCACGTTGTTAACAGATGCAGTAAGAATCTGTCCAAATGAAGCTGTCTACTCTGAGCAGCTACTGCGGGAGCCACATTCCTTCTCCCAGAAGCAGCCAATGTTTGACTATTTTTGGAATCTTATTTGGGAGCTGAAGGTGGAATTTAGGGCACATCCCTGAACAGACTCCAGGGCTAGAAATGTCCCTTCCCAGTGCTTCACATTTTCCCACAGAGGTGCTGAGTAGTATTTCCCAAAGAAGCAAAAGAACTTACTGATATATGGTGTACAAGCAGGAACCACAGATGTGTTCACGTGTCTTTACTATGCTGTGACCCCATCTTCTAANAGCTGTCTGTATAGGTCACATTGTGACCTTTGTCTTGGTTGGTGACCATGCTTCCAAGTGTGTGGATGGCAGTGAGAAGATAAGGAAGAGATTGCCATCTCCACCCTTGCCCCAGAAAGAAGAGGTAGAAATACAGTTGGCTGAGAGCCCTTTGGACTTGGCAGCTACTCTTCCTGTCACTTGGGAAGACAGTGCCCACCTGATCCCTGCTGGGTGTTTATCTCCACAGTCTACCATTCTACCTTCACACTCCCCCAAGACCAGCAATGTGGGCAGCTCACACATCATTACCCTCAAATCCTNCATATAGATCAGCAGAGATCAATAATTAAATCCCCTCTGAAGTAAAAATTTCCCCTACCTCGGCTTGGATATAGTGTTTAAATCAAAGCAAATGCCTAAAATTGTTAAATGTGATTTCTATGTTGGAGCTATGCTTTCTTGCATTTCCTAAATAGGAAAGATCTTGTTAGAAAAATAGTTGCATAATGGATGGAACTGAAAGATAGTCTATTAAGAGATAAGCTGATACACACTATATTACACACACACACACACACACACACACACACACACACACACACACACACATTATCTTTCTATGTGTAAGCTAAGAAANGTTGACCTGAATGTAGAGTGGGGATTACTATGNGAAAGGAAGGGAGTCAGGAAAGTCGATAAATGATATTTATTGGTATGTACTGTATGCATGTATTAAAATATCATACTGAACACCATTAATGTGTACAATCAATACATGTTAATCAAAAATAAATTGATGGGGCAGGAGAGATGGCTCAGCAGCTAAGAATGCTTNGAGCCCTTCCAGTTTTATCTTGTTCCTAGCAAACATATTAGGAGGTCCACCACTGCCTGTCCCTCCAGATCCAGGGGGTCCTATATCCCCTTCAGGCCTGTGAGAGAAGCTGTGCTCATGTGCACACACCTCAAGCCTCANACACACACACAAATAAAAATCATGAAAATAAACCTTATAATCAGAAAATTGCTCTGCTGATCTTATTACCCAATTAAACAAATCTAAGATGTCACAAAAGCCCTTATGAAGTACTTGCCCCTTGTATTCATCAAGGCTCCCCCATGAATCACTAATTAAGAAAATGTCCTGCAGGCTTGCCTACATCCCCATCTTANGGAGACATTTTCTCAATTGAGGATCCCTCCTTTCTGATGACTCTAGCTTGTGTCAAGTTGACATAAAAAAAAATAGCCAGCACACCCCTCTTGGACATATTATTTAATGCCTTCTTCTTCTTCATTCATTTTCTATATCTATAAACCACAAATGGCAATAACGTATATTTAATAACTTATAAGTGTTTACAAGAGAAAAAACGAGTAGTGCACAAAATACACTTAGCACTNTAGCCACTGGTAATTTCTCAATAAATGTCACTTGCTATTTTTGCTGTTAAAAAATAACATTATTAAAAACCATAACCTGCGGCTAGAGAGATGGCTCAGCTTTTAAGAGCACTGGCTGCTCTTGCAGAGGACTCAGGTCCAGTTACCAGCACCCATAGGGTAGCTCACAACCATCTGTAACTCCAGTTCCAGGGGCTCCTACACTCTCCTCCAGCCTCTNTGGGCACTGTGAACACNGGGTACACATACATTCATGCAGGCAGACACTAATACACATAAAATAAAAATAAATATTTTAAAAAACATAACTTGAGGAATTTGCAGATTCTATTGCTGGTATTTGTTGAATTGCAATGATCTATTCGGGTCACCTAAGACAGCAGCAAGAGGCATTTTCAGTAGAATCTTCAGCTACTGAGTCTTGAGAATCCCCCAAGTCACCACATGAAGATTAGGCCNTTAATTTATTCTTCTGCATAGTNTTTCCCCGCATGACCGCACAATTGTTCAAGGTTCCAGCAATGGACCTGACTTGGGCAGTGAGAGGATGAAGAAAAGACAAACACATGGGTCGATGGGGCTCTCTGATGGAGAAAATACAGAGTGGTTATTGCATGCNGGTCAACAAGAGGGCAGGTTTGGCTAATCTTGGTAGCAGTCTCTGTAGGGGAGCAGTCTTCAGGCCATAAACATTGGGAGGGAGAATGTGATGGTGGGCATTTTCTATACACACTATTAACATTCACCCTGAGGAGGCTTTGCCATCTCTCCCACCTGGGGAAGGCTTTGCCATCTCCCATCTAGGGAAGGCTTTGCCATCTCCCATCTAGGGAAGGCTTTGCCATCTCCCATCTAGGGAAGGCTTTGCCATCTCCCTGAATTCCATTGGGGAAGGCTTTACCACTACCATGGAGATGAGGCATTGGAGTGTTTGACATGGCTGTGCCCATGTTAATAGCATGTTGACCAGAACATCATTCACTCGGGGCTTCCTCCATTCCCCACAGTTTATCCATCTCCCACTGATTATCAGGGAAGGTGTATTCCCTCATCCACAACAGTCCTCCAGTGACTGTNTTTGCACATGGGAGAGGTATTACTAAGGACAACCCCTGGCTATTGGCATGCTATGTCATGAAGTGTGCACATCTTCAGTTTCATTTCATATTGCTAAACTGATTTGAAAAAAAATTACTCTGACAATATGTGACAGTAACTTTTCTCCACATACTCAGTAAAGACTGGCATTGCATACTGGGTAGGCAACAGCAGCTCATCTTAACTTTCATATCTATTAGTTACTAATATAGTGAAGCCTTCTTCCCATGAATGTGTTGGTGATTTAGTTTTCACAGTCCAAGCCTACTTTGTGCATATTCTCTATACCTTTTTTCTTNGGTGATATNTGTCCNTTATTGATTTACTTTATATATTCCTTTCATCAGTTATTNGTATNGTATATGTTGTCAGGCTTTATTTTATTGGCCCACNTTTATGAGCCTCATCTTCTCCATTTTGNNTTTTTTGTTTGTTTGTTTACTGTTAAAAAATCAGGCAATCTTTCTACTCCAATGTCACAAAGATATTTTCCTGTAAATTTCCTATCATTTTGGTNATGATTCTNTCTGGATTTNTTAGCTCTTTCTCCAAAGGAANAGCCCTTTCTCGTGCTTACACTGTCTCTGACCACCTCTCACGGTGTGNCNCCTCCACAACTGACCANGCTTCCATGTGTTTTTAAAAGCTCTTTCTGCCATGTCAACCCCATTTTTTGAGTTAATCATCTGCCTCTAGACCTGATTTACACTGTTTTAATTACCATCTCTTTGAACTCAGTCTTGCTATACAGAAGAGCAAGACTCCTCTGCTTCTTTTTCACAACTTTCTTAGCTAACCTGCCCCTCCTTTCATNAATATTTCAGGTTAAATTTTATCAAGTTCCACCAAACAGAAACTAACACAAACCTNTATGGGTTTTGATTAACTTAATGTCAATTGAAATATAGCTCATCAGAGGATAAAGGAGTTGTTAGGTTAAAAAAAAAGCTGGGGAGAGACCCTATTGTGGCAAGCCATAAGAATATGTTATAAGGAGTCCAGCTGTATATGATAAGCTATACTTTGACTGACCAAGGGTCCATCAAATGGGAAGCCATTTATCATGGAATATTTGGTGTTATACGGCTTTAATATTCAGCTGCTCCTTGATATGAATTTCTTGTGCCCATAATTCCCATAAAAAGTGTATATATGTGTGAGCTTCCTGATCTGGCCAGTACNTGGATATGGTCATGTAGGCAGGGCCAAGCAGGCAGTAGATACATAGTTTTATTTCTTGTGCAAATGAAGCTCAGACTATCCCTTGCTTTGAAAGCCTATTGGCTTTCCAGAGCAATTGACTGTGAACAAAAGAGGTTTTTTTATATATCCAGGTGGAGTGAAAGGTGGAAGAGCATTCCTGGCAGTGGGGAGAACTGCATGGTGAGGGGGAGAAGGAACAGGTGTTTTCTGTAGAGACAGACAGAACCATGTGGCCAGGGAGAAGAAAAGACAGAGATTCTGTAGATGGTAAGGTAGATCTCTTGTAGAGTTTTCTGAGAGCCAAGAGCAAGGAGCAAGGAGGAGCAAGGAGAGATGGAGGATGAAGGAACAGAAGACAAAGACGAGGCTGAAAGCATAAGGGCTATTACAAGACCTCAGAGATTCAGTAGATGGTGAGGCAGATCTCTTATAGAGATTTCTGAGGGCCAAGAGTAAGGAGCCAGGAGAGATGAAGGACGAAGGATCAGGTGATGAAGATGAGATTGAAAGCATAAGAAGTTAGTTATTGCTAGGGCCACATAGAACAGAAAATGTAGGTACAGAGAGGACCTGAGTGTCAGGAAGGAACTGAAGCTATGTAGATAGGATTTTATGGCAGAGAAATAAAGTGGATGGACTGAGAGCTCGGTGTATCTAGATTTATTCCCGCCCTAATTGCCTGGACAGAACTGAAGCTGTATAGATAGAATTTTGTCTTAGAGAAATAAAGTAACAGACATAAGAATATGATGCACGTAGATTTTTTTTCCTCAGATATCCCACGCTGGATGTAGCGTCTTCTCCAGGATTCTGGAGAGGGATTTTCTCAGGGCAGTCCCCAGGGAAAATTCTGTTATCCTTACCCTGTGGCATCGGGTTTTAGTGACAATTGATTTGGGGGCTTTCTTTGGCTTTCTGTGCTTACTTGGTGTGTAATACACTCTTACAGACCCGAGAAGACAGATGCCTATCAAAGACAGTCTTCAGACATTCCCAAATTCACCGGCCTCGTTAATGTCAAAGACCTCCCAATCTGCACTATCACAGTTCCAGCCTAAATACCAGGCTAATGTGGCCACAATTGCGTATGTCACTACAAGCTCAGCTTCAGGGAGCCAGCATCTCCCAGGTACCCAGCAAGCTCAGACTTGACCTCCAGTGTGACATCCGCCAACAAAGGCATGGAATCCATTGAATATCACCAGTTCTTACAGAGCTTACATCCTTACTTGCTCCCCTTATATTAAAGTCTTCTTCATCATCTCCAAAATTGGAGATCCTCCAACCACCCAACTCCTTACTCACATGGCTACTAGTTTATTAAAATATAGTCATGGCATAGATGCTCTGCAGATGCTAGTATTACTCATGAGAGCCATCGTGTCTAACACAACAGCCTCTACACAAAGGAGAATTTGAACTTCTATTTCAATCAGTTAAAATTTATCATAAAAATTTACCTCTCCAGTCACATTAATCACATTTGAAAGGCTCAGTTGCCCAGTGTGGTTGCCATCTTAGGTGCAGTTCTGTCACTCTAGAAGATTCCCGTGGGCTGGATGATACTGTCACAGAGCCTTATGGCATTGTCTCATTCCCCATAGACTAATTAATAGTCACTACATCAAAGGTGACATCAGTGCTTCCGGCATCACAGCCCTGACCTGTCTGCCTCTTTCCACCATCTTCTCACCTCCCACCCCAACATGTTCAAATCGGGGTGCTCTCTGAATCTCGCTCCCACGAGGGACATCCTGTGAGATTCGGCTCATGTCCTTCCTTGTCCAGCTTCTCTGAGCTCCAATGTTTTCCTTCCTTCACAGCTCTGCTAAAACATCCTCCCCAATCATCCTTTCAGAGCACCCACAACCCACTGCCTACTTCTTTACCATCCTCAAACTCTCACTAAGTACTCTGGCTGCGAGATCCTCTTATAGACTAAATCCATCCAGTACAGTGTGGGCTTCAGAAGCAGTTCCCAGTTCCTAGAGTCCAGCTCAGTGCTTGGTACCTAGACATTGTTAGTATGTAATAGAGTCCCCTCAAATACAAACTTTCTCTCTGTGCTAATTGGATGCCTTCCAGCACCACTCTGCCTTATTATTTAACCTCAGCTTGCCCTCCCCCTTCCTCCTCACCTCCCCCCACATTTAATTACATTCTCATCAGATGTGCAAAACGGTCTACTTGGCTCCCTGTGTAGTTTAAAGTGTTTGTGTAAACAGCAGAGAGATCCTGTTAATTATAAAGACTTCCTCACATTCAATGCAGCCAGTTCCGGTCTCCTCTGATGGTAAAGGAGATAGACCCAGCCATTTGGAGACAGGAAGGGGTTTATTGAAAGAGTAACATTAGCCTTAAAGAGAGAGCAATAGGCACGTGCATGCACACACACACACACACACACACACACACACACAGAAGTGCATGAGAAGGGACTCAGAAGGAAGGATGGAGAGAGAAGGGATAGGAAGAAGAGCAAAAGGAGAAACAGAGAAAAGCAAAAACAAACAGAGAGAGAAAGCTGGGACTAAGCAAAGGGAGAGAAGAGAGGGGAGAAAGTAGGTGGATCTAGATCATTGTCCATGGCAAGGAATTCAGGGTAAAGATGTCCCAGCTGCTGCCTCCGTCACAGCATGCCTGCCTGCCTCCCTGCTTGACCACAGGGCACAGCTGGCGTCATGAATGGACAGTGCCGGCATGCAGAAAGTTAGAACAGCCATCAATGAACAAGTNGAAACCAGCTCAACCCCAGCCACTGGAATCTTGAGTGTCATTCACATTTATCTAAGTCTGCCCCACAGAGAAAACGGAGAAAGAAAAGCTTGGAAGGGCAGAGTGTGTGCCACCCTGTGAGCTACAGACACTTTGGAACACCCAGGCCCAAACTCTTAACTCTCTTGGTTGCAGATGGTACCCAGCTGAGGCCTCAGTGGAGCAGGTGAAGAATGAGTAAAACTGCCAAACTTGGAACATCTGGAGTTTTCAGTTTGGAATGTGCCAGACATGTCACTTGAAGAGAGGTCATTTTTCAATGACAGCAAATGGATGCTTTTGCGTCACGTAGAATCTTGTGTCTTTCCAGACACCTCAGAAATATACTCCCAAGTACCATCAGTTTGGAATCTTGGTTTCACGTTTGCTAATTCCTTCAACTATTTATCAAATGCTTTCTGAAGTTTGGCCCTGGATAGATGCTATAGTAGCAGAAATGTTCCTTGCACATAGAGTGGGCAATCTAACACTAACTCAAGAACTGTAGATGCACACTAGAATCCCAAATGTGGGCAACTATTTGTTTGTTTGTTTATTCATTTATTTATTTATATGTTTATGGACATTCTGCCTATATATGTTGTGCACAACATGAGTGCCTGGTGCCTGCAGAGGTCAGAATTTGTTGAATCCTCTGGAACTGTGAGCTACCACATGGGTACTGAGAACCCAGGTCCTCTACAAGAGCAGCAAGTGTTCTTAACCACTGAGCCATCTCTCCAGCCCCATATGCAACAAATTAAAAGAACATGGTGGCCTCAAAGAATTGATAGGGACTCCACAAGATATTATACATAAATATTTATTACAGAATTAGTCACAATAACTTAAAGAAAAAAAGCACACATATCTATCTGTGGATAGATGAATGAATTATAGCATGTACAAGCAAGAGAATAGTACTCAGCCTGAAAAATGCAAGAAGTATTNAGAAATACTACAAAAGTTAACCCCCCCAAACAGGCTAAGTGATAGAAGTAAGACATAAATGGTGACGTATTATATTATTCTGCTCATATGAAATATCCAACATAGGTAAATCTATAGAGATCTACCTGGGCTGACCGACAGGCGTGAGCACTGGAGAGTACTTACTTGGTGGGCACAACATTCCCCTTGGGGTGATGAAATCTTTTAGAAAAAGAGATGGAGGCAGGGGTTACACAATATTGCAGAGATATTAGATGTCACTGGATCGTTTACTTTAAAAGGTTAATTTTATGGTATGTGAATTGTGTCTCTCTTTTTTTAAGAGTGTGTTCCAAAACTATGGAATATTACTGGATAGTTTACACGACTTATGGTAGAGGAGCCGGGGAAAGGGAACTCTAAGGGAACATCACGTGTAGAGATTGGAAGGATGACTAGAAGTCAGCAAGAGAAGAGGAGCTGGGAGCAGGCTCCAGACAGAGTGACTAACGAAAAGGCAACAAGGTGAGAAAGAGCTTGGCACATTCGAGAACGGGAAGGAAGTCCACGGCTGGAGGACAGACAGCAAAGGAAGCTGTGGTTGGAGATAAGACTGCACAGGTAGGTGAGAGTAGCCTTTTATAGGCATTTTTTATTTATTTATTTATTCTGGCATTGACAGGCATCAGGAAGAGAAGTAACACCAGCAGGCTTACATTGTAAGAGCATTCTGGTTGCTCTGAGAAGGATGGATCCAAGGTTAAAAAATAATAGTTTAGCAGATCCTAGTTGCTCAGCCTTATGTACAAGTGAGTATGCTCAAGCAACACTAAATGGTAGTGTGTGTGTGTGTGTGTGTGTGTGTGTGTGTGTGTGAATAATAATTAAGAAAAGGTCTTGAATTTGGGAGGGAGTGGGGGTGTAGAGGAGTTGGAGGGGGAGGAGTGGAAATTATGTAAAGAAAGTACTTATACATAAAATTCTCAAAACCTGAAAAATTACATTAAAAATTGGTGCTTTCTGGACACTAATTTAAACCTTCTATATCTCCCTCTTCTTCCCTTTCATCTCCCTTATCTTACTTTATTTTACATTAATGGTGAATTCTTTTTTTAGAACTTCATATCCGAGTACTGCATTTACCTCAATGCCACTCCTGCTTCTCTCCTTCTAACTCTTCCCAAGTCCCTGAATTCGTGACCTTTTCTTCTTAATTATTATTGTTGCATATATATATATATATATATGCACAAACACACACACACATATATACACAACCTGCTGAGTCTATTTATTGTTGCTCATATGTGCTCTTACGAGCTGACCACTTGAGATTAGAATACCTACCAGGAAAAAACAGAGTCAAGAAAACAAAAGACCCAATTAAAACAATGGACCGTGGNTCCTTGTGGTAACAGAGTTACCCAAAGAAGAAACAAAAATGGCTAGGAAATATCTCCAAAAGTGTTCAGCATCCTTAGCAATTAGGGAAACGCAAATTAAAAACTACTTGGAAATTTCATTTTACCCCAGAATGGCTAAAATCTAAGACCAAGAAAACAACCCCTCCTCCTTTACCCCTCCTTCTCTCTCTCTCTCTCTTTCTCTCTCTCTCTCTCTCTCTCCTCACTGCTCCCTCCCTCCCTCCGCAATAGACTTAGGAGGAAAATGGGGTATTATTCAGACCTTGAAGAAAAGACATTATCAGAAACCGCAGTGTAATTCTAGAAATCACCCCTATTCTTCACAATTTGACTGGGGGTCATGATTAATGTAACAAGGCACAGAAACAGCAAAAGAGGTAGGAAACTGGAAGGCAAGGGACAAATTTGTCATTATTTGTGGACCATAAAGTAGTACACACAAAATTTTTCATGAAAATCTGTAGGCCAGGTACCAATGTCATTAAGAGAATTCATTGCATTTTTGGGGACCACCACCAACAAATAATCTGAATATATGCCAGAAAATTATATACCAGAAAAATTAAATAGAAATTAAATTATAAAATACAGCATTCATAATTATAACCAATAATCAAATATCTAGCAGGGACCTGACAAAGATATGGAAAAGTCTTATGAATAAAATTATTGTTACTGTAAAANATAAAATAATAACCAAGCAAATGCAGAGATATTTCCTGAGGTCACTTGGTGTCAAAAACATGTCTCTAATTTGATGTTTTGTGCAAAGCAATTCCAACCTAAAACTTACAAGTCAATTTTAAGTTGAAACTTCATAAGTCAGTTCTTAAATAGCCATGANAATTTGGAAACAAAATGAGAGATGACTCTTTCTACCAGATATCCATATTATCCTAGTGCTTTATGTTTTTTTAAATGTCTTAATACAGCAGTAAAAAAAATGCCTAAAGAAGCAAATTGTGTGGACATCATAACATCAGATCTACACACAATGGACCTTGGCAAGCATTAAAATCACTCAGGAAAAAAAAAAAGGAAACTCAATAAACTAGGCCAAGCCAGCTATAGTGTGGCTATCCAGAAGGGAAAGGGAACTTTGAATCCTCACCTCCTATCAGTCACCAAACCCAGCTCGAACAGGAAGTAAATTTACCTGGATGAAGAAATTCTTTACTGAGCCCCGGCATATCTGAAAAATGCTCCCATCTTCCCTCCCCCCTCTCCCCCTCTACCTCTCTCTGTGTGTTTTTCTATATGAACAGAATTTAGAGTTTTCAGGCCACAGCTTGTTGCTGACAGTTCCTTAGAAGTTGGTCAACGTTTGCTAACATTTTCATGGTAGGAGACGAGTCTGCAGCTAGATAAACATCTTGTTCCCCTTAGCAGCAGCTCCCTCTTCCTTACATGCTTGCCGTGGTTTTTCCCTTTTCCGTAAGATTAAAACACACAGACACAGACACACACACACACACACACACACACACACACACACACACACAAATCACGAAGGTACCAATAGATGCTGCTTTGTTTCTGTGAATGCTCGAGAACTCTAGAACTTGCCTCTCCCAAAGCAACCAGGAATGCTTGCTCTGTTCTGTATGATTTCTTCTTCCTCTGCTTTCTTTAGATCTGCTTTCTCACCTTTCCTATCTTGCGCTCCTAGCATCCTCTCCACAGAACCATCATGATTCTGATTGTCTGTCTCTTCTCCAGGTATCTATGATTGACTTATACCCATGTCNTCATTCAGCTCTTACTGAATTGCCTCTTCCTCTCAGGACTTCTAAAACTGATGCTGAATTCAGTTTCCACACTCCTTTTTCTTGTGTGATTCAACTCACTTTAAAATCACTTTTATTGAATTGAGGGAGGGCCTTGGAGAGATGACTCAGCTCTTGCAGGGGACCTGGGTTCAGTTCTTAGCCCTCACATGGTGCCTCACACCTAATGTGTAACTCCAGTTCCAAAGGACCAGCTGCTGTCTTCCAGCACTGCACACATGTGGTGCACAAATACTCATGCAGGTGAAACACAATACAAATAAAAAGATAAATAAATCTTTTAAAGCTATTTATTTTTTAAAAAATTTATTTTTTGAAAATGTCATACATGGTCAATGCATTTATCTTGCTTGCTTTTGAAACTGCCTACTTANCTTTCTGTTTAAACCATACTACCCAGTTCTCATTAGAGTCCCCAATTTCACAAATAATATTGGAGACACAGCAGCGTTTTCCTTTTTACTACTGTTGTTTCCTTCACATATTGTAGGCATTTTCCCTGTATTTCACAATTTGGAATTTTTCATACAGCTGAATTTGGTGCTGTTTTTGTTTTTCATCCTTAAGTGATGAGACATGTAAGGAGGGCTGGTATTTTTCCATAAACATTTTGAGTAAATTGTCTCTGCTTCCCCTTCTGGTTCCCCTTGGTTGTTCTTGGCTTCTCAGATCTCAGACTGGAGGGCTTCTTTGGTGTAAATTTACAGCACTCTCATTGTTACTGGGCAGCCAGAGGGGAGTTGGGAGGAAGCCGGAGCAGTGAGTAGCGCTCACGGGAATATTTATCTCTGTGGCAATTCTTTCCACGCCTGGTGAAGCTGTTGTTTTTTGCCGGGTGTTTTCATTCACATCTACTTGGCACAGTCTCTGCTCCAGGACAAATGGGTCATACTCAGACTCCTTCCTGGTGCTACTGCTTGACACATGGAAGGAATGACTCCACAGCCCCAGGAGGGCTTTCTTTGATGTACTCCCTCATTGAATCCTAGGTCTCTCNAATACCACTGGTTCCAGAAGCTTCTGATACTTGGCATTGCAAGTCACAGTCACCAACTGAGGCTGTATCCCTCCTCTTCAACACACCCTGGTCCAAGTTAGGGAGACTTAATGGCTTCCTACAATTTGTCATCCACATTCTCTTCTGAATCTAAAAACCCTCACATTATTTTGACCTCTCATTTCTTCACATGGCCTCATTTCTAGTCCTGGATCTGAAAGTGCTGCTGTAATAAATGATGCAAACCCCTGAAGGTCAAGTTAAGACAAACACATNAGGTTGGGCTCTCTGCCATAGGTCCTACAATTCAGTTCTGCCTCCTCCGGATGAACACATGACCATCTACGTTTTACTCCCACAGTAAGCCTTTTTTAGGAATGAATGAACTGGAAACTGGAATGAACTGTTTTTATTGTCCTCAATCCGAGCCTCCCGCGCTATGCCTACCAAAACTTCTCCAACCTTTCCTAATTACAATGGCCAGTCCCTGGTTTTCAGTTCTTCTCTGCTTACTCCACAACTTTGCTAGTTTTTATATGGGACTTTNGCTAAGAAGGAGGAAGCTTTNATGATGANATGAANGTCTNTGCTCACATGAACATCTGACCCAAACGTCTGGCAGCTGGCTTCATTAGACACACTCTGCTAGAGTTTGGTATGTGCTGTTGGCTTACAGGTGCCAGAGTTAGCAGGTGAGGGTCTGTGTCAAGCACAAGGCCTAAGTCAATGATATTTAGTGTTTTTAGAACATTTCCTGTAGAATTGCCTGAGAGCACAAATGTCACAAAAGCCGTAGAGGGCTTGCTGGAGAAATGGCTCAGTGGGTAAAAGTGCTTGTTGTCCAAGCATGGAGATCTGAGTTCCAATGGCCAGAACCCATAAAAAGCCACACAAGGCAGCATGTGTAATGTGCCTCAGCTCTCCTGAAGTAACATGGAAGGTTGAGAAAGGAAATTCCCCTGAAATACAAGGGCTTTCTAGCCTGGCCCTGTACAGAATGCAGAACAAGAGATCCTGCCTCAAAAAGGTGGGAGGTGAGGACTGAGGGCAGAGATTGTTTTCTGACCTCCATGTGGTCCACTATACCATGTGGACACCCAAATTCTCACACATAACACACACTCATACACACACAAACACATATGCCACATATACTCTCTCTCTTTCTCTCTCTCTCTCTCTCTTTCTCTCTCTCTCTTTCTCTCTC